>BQNB010038857.1:37819-48464 GCA_026074375.1 Tanacetum coccineum | reverse complement strand
GATGAAGATTTCATTTCTATTGGGTCTGCTGAAGATGAAAGATTGATCAAAAGGATGAATGAAAAAGGAATTGATTCCTCTAAAAGTAAAGTGATCAAGGAGGAGAATAAAGAAGAAGTTCAGGAGGAGAGTAAAGAAGAAGAAAGTTAAAGAAATTGAAGAAACATGAAGTTAAAAGAGTTCAACATTCATGTTTAAGGGAGGATTGTTAGGATTTATGTTTTCCTAACTTAGTACCGACAGTACAAATAGTTAGTACTGATAGTTATAGTTAGTACTGACAGTACAAAATGTTAAGTACTGATCAGTTAGTTAGTACCGATAGTAGAAAATAGTTAGTACCGTTTAAGAGATATGTATGAGATATTTTAGGAAAAGATATGTACGCGTTTTGTAAGCCTGTTAGGGTTTATCCTTGTTCTATAAAAGGATTCCTATTGGCATAGTTAGATATATGACCTCAAGATATCTTATAGAAAAATCATATCTAAATAGTTAGTAATCTGTAATCATTCAAAGCAGATTAATAGAAGTTATTATTTAGTTCTTCATTGTTTTTCTTAGTACTTGTGTTAAGATTCTGCATTAACATATAGTATTCATAATCAGTGTTTCTACATAGTCAACTGTATTTATACATCTTGGCTATCATCCTTAATAGGCTACATAGATCTATTTCTAAGGGACTCACAAGCAGCAAGGAAATTGTCGATTTGGTCATGAATGTTAAATCAAGTAGCGAAGCCGCCTAAAGAAATCAAGAGGCTACAAAGAAAGCGTGATGCGACGAGATGCAAGACCAAAGTTTTACAACCCTCCTAGGCAGAGTAGCTAGCCGTTGTAGTGTACTAAAGGTAAGACTCGGGGGGTTGATCGTTCTCTAGGGAATAGTGAGGTAGGTTCAAAATGTATGTCACTAAGGTCTAAAGGTTGAGGGAAAAGTATTTTTGTATTGTTATCGTTTGTTAGAAAGCAAGTAAATCCAATATTTTGAGAGGATGGTTTTTAACTAATATGCTTATTTAATCATGCATTACTCCCTAGTTACTATACCTAATCTATCGCGTTGTCACACCCTTGCTAGTGCAATGTGAAGTATTCGTTTAATTCGATTGCATGGTGGTTAGTCTCATGTCTACGTGATCACCTAGGTAAGCAGTGCATAACAATGCTATTCCAACCCAATAGTTAAACAACGCGCAATAAATACTTACCTGAATTCACTACTTATGACGTAGGGTTTGTTAATTAGTCACGTTTCAATAGACGCCTAGCTAAGCTACATAATATAAATAGTTTTTTACTGCTTAATGTGCACATCACTAGCAAGAAACAATAGATCAAGTAAATTAACCAGGTTTCACAACTATATTTGGAAGCAGAAAACAATTTTGAAACAACTCGAAATAGAAAGAATAACAATTAATTTTGGACGAAGGGAATGAATTTTTATAAATGACCTCTTCCTTCTTTTCTAAGTTTTTTCCTGGGATTATTCATGAGGAAGCCATCAAAGTATTAGACATTTTACTTGTTGGCACAAAAAGATATCCAACTTAAATGTCATTTTCAATTGGGTTTTTTTAACATGTGCCCCAGGGGCACATGTTAATGGTGGGACACTGGCTCTGTTGGTCAAAGCCTTATAGGCCAGTGTTTTTGGGTTATTATTAATTTATCAGGCCCCACAAATAACTGATGGCCAATCAGGCTGTGACACACAGCCTGATGTCCCCACCTTACCATGTGCCCCTGGGGCACATGTTAGAAAAACCAACTTATTTTTTTGCATAAAAAAGCATCCAACTTATTTTTTTTTGCATAAAAGAGCATCCAACTTATTTTTTTGGCCAATTTAGGTATTTTCGTTAAATATTTAACCATCGTCGCCACCACCAAGCCTCCCCACCACCCTCACTATCAAGCACGCCTCACCACCACAATCACTACCAACCACCACCTCCACCATCAATCCCGCCCACCATCGCCGTAGTGGTTGGTGAAGGTACTGGTGTGTGGGTGGGGTTGGTGGTGGCGACGATGGTCGTGGTGATGGTGGATTGGTAGTTTGTGGCGGCGGTGGTGGGTGCGGCTGGTGGTTTGCGGCGGTGGTGGGTAGGGCTGGTTGTACTTCATGTGAATATGTCGGAGGTGATATTTCTGATTCATTTCGTTGCTGTTTTCAATTGATTTATCATGTTTTTGTAGTTAGAGATCGACTGTGAAATGAAACAAAATTTAGGTCATGAAGTAGGTTGATTGAGCTAACATGTTTCTAATACCAACTACGTGTCATCAAACCAACAAGATTTGGATGAAATTCTGTTTTGTATAATTTTGTTTGTAGCAGTTTCATATTTCTATTTGGTTTCTAATGGAGTTATGTAACATGAATCCAAATGTATCGTTCTGCTAATAAAAAGGATACGAATATAACATGCTATGAAATTATGTTTTCCTTTTTTATGAACTTAAGGCTGATTTAGATACACAAGATCCAGCAGAGTATGATGATGGTGTCACGTATATGATCATATAGAGTTAAATGATTCGATATTTATCAGATTGTTATAGTTATTGGCAACAGGTATTTAAGCATTACTTCTCTAAACATTAATGATATGTTGCACTTGCAGGTTATTCCTCTTAATGATATAGAAAAGATTTTGTAGTACTGGTGGTGGGAACGTTTGGTGGTTGCGACGATGATTGGTGATGGTGATAGCGGCCGATGGACTTGAAATGTAAAAACTCAACGGATGATCGTTAAATATCTAATGAAAATACCCAAATTTACCAAAAAAATAAGTTGGATGCCTTTTTATGTAAAAAAAATTATGATACCTTAATTATAAATTACCCTTAAGTTGAATATATTTTTATGCCATTTGCCGTAAATTAATTTGCAGGCCATAAAAATATATGTTTGATTTCGTTTATACCAACCTCATCCAAATTATTGTAAAAAATATATATGATTTCAAGCCAACTTTAATATATTAAAAGAAGAAAAGCTAAAATTTTAAAGTAAAACATTAGTTAACAATTATAAATAAAGACGCACATAAATAATGGCTAAAACAGATAATTAATTTACATTTCATTAGTTATTTGTGTTGTTTAAATATATTGAATTTAGCTTTAATTTTGTTGTTTCAAATATTTTCAAAAAAATATGTTTATTCAAAAAGAAATAAACTATATTGATAAGAACAAAGATAAATTAAAAAGCAAACCTATTCTTTCTTTAAAAGAAAAAGCAAACCTATTAGACAACGTTGTTTACAAGGAAAATGTTAAATAAAAGGCTAACTTGTACTCCATAATTTAGGGGTGGTAACCTGGTTAGGTTCGGATTTACAGGTTGACTATTTAGAAAACTTCAATTTGAACCCTATTTCGTTTTAGACCATATCAATCTTAACTTGTTTACATATAACTTAAACACGACCGATTTAACCCGTATGTATCAATCGGTTAGCGGGCTAAATAGGTTAAACGAGTTGAATATGTTAAAAAGGTATCGGGTTGACCCATTTAACCTCACTATCTGAACAAGTTTTTACATTAAACGGGTGTGTGGGTCGACCCATTTAACCCAGTGAACCCGTATCTATATCTATAACCTATATAAAACACGCTTAACCTAACTAATCTTCTCCCAAAATTCTAAAACAATGACACATGTATATTAATTTTAATCAACGGCTTATATTGATCCATCTCTTTCGACATTTAATGTAAACAAAACCCCTCAAACAAAAACGCTCCCCTGTTTCTCTCATCAAATCCCAAAACCATAACCCTAAAAAAATCATCAAATCAATAACAGATTCATAATCCAGAAAACCCTAAAGATACCAACACCATATTCGTTGAAGTTTTTCGTGGTTTTCGTTGATACATCTAAAATGGGTACAAATAGTTGTTGATGAAGTGGCGGTTGCGGCTGTGGATCGATGGTTGCCGTTTACGGGTTTGCCTCTATGAAGGTTGAGCATCTCAAAGTAATGTTAACCCTCACATTACCCAAGTTCTTCATTTTGGGCAAAAGGGTATGTGTTATTATTTGTGTGCTTGATGAATCTATAAGTGATTTTCATTTTTTTTAATCTGTAACAACTGTTATAAATTCAATGGCAGATTAGTGTACAATATTAAGTAAACAGAGAATGAGAACCTTGATGGAATATGATAAGTAGTTTATATGATGTCGTGTTTGTATATTAATGGAGTGTTTGGTTATGAGATATTGTATTAGTAGAAGTATATGTAAAGATGTCGGCTATGTACTTAGTTTGAATGATATAGTGTGCAGTGATATCATCAAGTAGATTGTTTTAGAGTGAAATTGAGAACAATAACATGATATGATAGGGCAAGATGTATATAGATTAGTACATTGTGGCATTTGAACGTCCTACACGAGAAAAAAATAGTAATTCCAAACACTAGCTGATTTTCCAAATAGCTTATGGTTTACTACATGTTTACACAACACATTCACAATGGTCTATCAAAACTAATTGTTGGCTATGTTTTCTGTTATTATGTTTTAGGTACTATAAATGGCACGATTCTTAACATGAACCTTCATATTTCATCAACCACTTTTTGCAATTGTCACTTTGAAAAACTACCTGATCTTGAGTATGTACCAAAGAAACCATATAAACTTAGCCATAATATCAAATATTCAGCAGAGTGTTACATTTTTTTGTACGCCGGTGTAGACACATGTATGGAACTGATAAGAAGTTTATGGTATTGCAGAATCAACATAATAGTGAACATATGGCATACTGGTTATCAAATACATCTGCTTTGGTGTTCTTAATAGTGAACATATTTACCATGCTGCACGAAAGATGTTGAAAATTTCGATGAGAACGGTTTATATGAAATTGTGCATTTTATATTTGCTTATTGTGTGAAACAGTTTGGGTTTACGATTAGTGCAGTGTGTTTGTAGCATGTGCTACAACAGCAAATGCGAGAAGGAGCTGGCGACCACGATGATGAGGAGGAGGGATAGGATCATGATATGAGAAGCATCTAAGGATGTTACAAGACATCACCGCTTAGCTACAGACACTTTTGAAGGTAATTTTTGCCCTTAAAGTCTAACTTTTTCCAGTTGTACACTACAATTTCGTTTGATAAGGTCTTTGGGATTGTTCAATTGTAGTTGAATATGACTAGAGTATAAGAGCGCTTTTCATGTGTTTGCGTCTATTCGAATATATATCTTTAATGACCATAGATGCGCATTTGAAAAGTGAGTAATGGTAACTAACAGGATTCGATGATTACTTTTATGAAAACTAGCTGTAAAATAGTGTTTTAATTGATACATAGAAGCTACATAATATACCGTAAGTCTCTTACTATATTGTTAGTTTGTTCCAGTTGATACATAGAAGCTAACGGTTAGGTTATGCACATGAACTAACTCATTACAGTCTTAAAGTTGGGCTCATAAAGTATGTTGCAGCCTTAATTCACGTCTTATTTTGGATTTTATAAAGCCAATAAATCTTAATTAAAGTTTTCTTTGTTCACCTGTTCTCAGATGCAACCTACTGTAATGTACTTCTATTCGCTCGCCGTGTTTTGAAGATGCTTGGCATGGATCACAAATAACTAGCATTTCTGTGGACTTTCTAAGGATGTGTTTGTGGAGGATTCAAACAAATTTTGTGTACTGTTTGGCGAGGTTGCTGAGGTAATTTTTTCTTTAATTGTAATGGATTTAGTTAGGATGTAGCCGACTATTAATACACATGTTCTTGCTACTTCAAATGTTCCAGAACCGTGAGGCTGCTTCAAGATAAACTGAAAGCCGATGAGCTCGCTAAAGATAAGATCGAAGCCAAGAAAGTGCCACATTTCGAAGACCATGTGCCACCACACATTATTCAGCCGAAGGTATTTGTTACGATACAATTATGTGCTGATGTTCTTACTATTGCTGTAAGAGATGCTGCTATAGTTGCATATCCATATTAGATATATTAGTGCCTAAAAAACCGAGGGTTTGGGATGCAGTTGCTATTAGCATGTATATTTTGCCAGCTTGAAGCTACACTAAGAGAGATATCAAGAAGATCTTCTCTTAAAGGTTATGACCATTGTAGGCCATATTTTTGTTTATATGTTTTATGCTAAAATGCTATAATAACACTAAAGTACGTCACATTTCAGAATTCAGTTTAGTTTTTAACTGTGGCTTCTGTTTTTATAGGGCACATGCTAAGATTCATGAGGTTGAGTCCAACAAACCAAACACTACAAAGTTTCTGCATTTAAAAGGTCGAGAGGACAATGCGTGTGGAGGAACTCAGGTGACTAATTCTATATAGTTTTTCTATTTTCCTTGATTTTTTGCATAATATGTGCTTCCGACTTCTTGAGTTAGGTGGATCAGTCGTTTTAATGGAATAGTGGTTCTGGTCACAAATATCGATATATGGGCTTTAGAATTAATATACTGTTATGCTTAATTCAAGAGAAATGTATAGAGTAATAATTTGAGCATCACTAGGCGAATTGGGTTTGCCGCTGATAGTAATTAATTGACCTGATTGTAGGTCATTAGCATAGTCATCAGTGTCGTTTGTTTAGCATTGTGTTAAATTTCTTTATAATGTGTATCCGGGTCCTGACATATGCAATAGCTGAGTTAGAGTACGTAATACTAATGTCACTGTAATCCATTAAGGTTATAAGGGTGTTTGGCAGAGTATTTTGTAAACGAGTATGTAAAAATCTGAGATAATGAGCAATACCACGATGTACTGTAGCATTTTAGCATAATTTGCTTATGTTTGAAATTATGATAGTTAAATGATCTGTTATTTGATCATTTAACAAATTCTGATTGTTTAAGGATGTAAAAAGAATATATCAGTTCACTTCAACCACTCTTGATACTTTGAAGATTGTTTAAATAAGTGAATATGAGTATATTTATGTGTATGCTAATACCTATATGCTCAACGTAACCTTCTGTCATTATGTTAAAACAAATTCCTTAGTACTGTTAATACTTTATACAGGCTCTAGAAATACGTTTAGTCTTGGTAGTGTATTTGTAATCCTAAATGCCTACTTGATGTATACTTTCTACGAAATTATAGAAAATATGTCCTGATAAAGTGATTTTAGTTACCTGTAAACTTTTGTAATGTTGAACAGGTATCGTATCGCTTATGCGTTGAATTGGTTATCTCTGAAATATCTTTCTACAACTTTGACATGAAATCCGAGCTTCTAGATTGTCATTGCTCTTTGATTTTTGTATACTACATGTTTGGTGATAAAAGGTTATGTTTATTGTTATAATTATCTGAATTTTCTTCATGTGAATCTACATGTTTAGTCTTGGTACAACAAAGGCTGTTGAACGACCGGAAACCTCGAGCGATGCTATAGGAAATGAGGACTCTCTCGCCTCCTGGTCGCCGTTTCTTTTGGCACACCTTCGTGGTCAGGATAACATCATAACTTTTACATTAGAGGATAATGAGTTGTG
The DNA here is from genome assembly GCA_026074375.1 of Tanacetum coccineum. NCBI lineage: Eukaryota > Viridiplantae > Streptophyta > Magnoliopsida > Asterales > Asteraceae > Tanacetum > Tanacetum coccineum. The sequence goes on along the minus strand of BQNB010038857.1, from coordinate 40,930 downwards.
GCTTGGTCATCTTTTCGGTCTGGTATTCCAGTGTTTGACAGTGGTATATACTTTTGTTCAATGGACTTTGCTTTGATTTTTTTATTTTCACCTTTTAAGAAGAATTATATTTTGCCTTTGCAATTTCGAGATGAAATGAATAAGAAATCAGTTCTATATATGAATTTTCACTAAAGCTCTTACAATGACATACATGACATTTTTCACTCACTGCATGCACATTGTCTTTGCTGTTGGAGTGTCTCTACATCATCATTTTTTCATATGTATGCAAAGTCAGAATAAACGATGACCTCATCAGTCATCACTCATTTCACAATTGTAAATATTTGTCTCCTAATGTGTAATGCATGTATATATACGTACTTAACGTATCTACGATGAGTTTAATTCTTATATTTAATATATTGATTTTGTGAGAGCTAACTTTGATTATTTGATTATACTTGCAACCTTTATAATATATGCATTTTGCATAATAAACAACAGTCTATACAAAATGCATATTCACTCATATGTCACATTCAACGATAAAAATGAGCCATCACTAAACAACAAAGAAACCTTTAAAATAAAAAACACAATACATAAAACGCGCCGCAACGAAGCGTGAGTTTCCAAAATCTTGAAGTATAACAATTATACTATGTTTTTAGTTTTTAATGTTGTTACGTCAATGTCAAAATCTTGCTAATTACATTTATTTGTTAACATTATCAACCATCACTTAATTTTAAGTTATAAAACACAAGTAGTATAAGTTTTTTCATTAACATGGTGTTATTTTATTCCAAACTGCAAACAAGCAAAACATTACTGAACAACTACGTGTTGTAAATGATAACATTAAACAAAAATCCGATGAAGTTATGTAAATGATACGCAATAGTTGAAACAATCAAAACAACATCGAACAACTATCAAAATGTAAATGTTTACTCGAACAAAATCTTAAAGCTAACCGCTCAACGGGCGGGCTTTGAAGCTAGTATAGATATAAATATAAATAGTTTTTACTCAAAATGCTTTTTTTTAACAATACTCAAATTCCTTTTAACAAATGGCTTATAAAAGTTTGTAAACATAATCCTATAATTTGAGCAAAAGTTATTGTATCTACTTAAACTCCGGGCGAGTATTTACAATTCATAAATCTTAAAGGGCAATAAACCAAAAAAGAAGCACAATTTCTTATTTTTCAACCACGTAACACATTCATCTCACTTTTGCCCAACAATCTCCATCACTAAAACCCTAACTCAGCCGCCATGGCTGCCATGATGACTCGCATGACAGCTGCTCTCTAATCAGGCCCAATCGAGCGGCGGCAGCGGAAATGGAAGATTCATTGGGATCAGTGTCGGGTAGAGGTGTACAGTGATTATGAGATGATGGCGGCGGCAGGGGAGGCAGCGGAAGGAGATGGTGTGATTTAGAAAGAGATTGAGGAGTATGTGGGTAAATAAAATGTTGTGTGTGTGGGGTAAGTCTGAATCTGAAAATTTAGGCTCGGAGTTAGGATTGGATGTCTGAATTTGAAAAAATAAGCACGGAGTTAGGATGGGAATATACACCCTTTATAATGTAGTATAGATATGCGATTAAAATAGCGTACAATGGGATGTAGTCGCACGTTATTTTTAAATATAAACGTACCATATCGAATTTTAGAAATCGTTTACATCATGTTAAAAAAATTTAGTTACTATAAAAATGCACCTTATAAGTCTTTTTTAGGTATTTTTTTGAATTATTAACAAGGGGGAATCTTGACTACAATTAAAACAGCCAGTTGGCTGCATTTATCACCCAATACATCATCGTTTGGCTAGATTTGTATCTTTTATGTTGCACCCTTTTTTTTACTTTAACTTTTTTTTAAATCCTATTAAGTAAAACTCTCACATTGCAAGAGTCCACAAAATGTCAACTGGAACCAGTCACGAAGCCAAAATACTTTGCACCATAATGCATCCAAAAGGAACCACTTGCAGACGAATAGAACCAAACACAAGCTTAAATCAAAACATTAGAAATTGAGCACCAGATAACACACTAACACCAAAATATTTACACAGACCCAAACACTTAATATAGCAGATAGACACAAAAGAACCATGTCCACCAAGGCATTGACCAATCTAACGGGAGCATCGGACATCAAGAACACAGTACACTGTCGGACACACCCACTAACACTATACTGCATCCTTACCAACCTCTACTGCACACCCATAATAATCAGAAAAAACTATCCAAACATATTGATTTCATAACTGGAACATGCAACAACCACAAATAAACAATCCAAACACACTGACTTCATAACTAGAACCTGCAGCAGCCGCAAAAAACTCTAGAATGCAAATGCAGACCTCACTATATCCGACCTTAACCTGATTGAACCCAACAATACTGTAACCAAATATTTTGTGGATCCCATAACCATTGTTACCAATCTATCGATTTATCCAAACAAAAATGATGATTACCAGAAGTACCAAATACATTCAACATGTTATTAGTTATTATAAACTAAAACAAAATCCCCAAAGTGTTGATTACACTATAACAAATTAAGGAACAAAAGGAAAAGGCACTAAATTTTGGCTCATATAGCCGGTAGTCTAAATCCCGTGCCACCTCGAGTCCTAAACCAAGTCATCCAATATAATTTGAGTTCTTCACCTAAAATAATGTATTAACCAATATCAGAATCCTTACACGCAAGAACATTGTATAAGAATTAGAGTGAAAAATATCTTCTTCTTTCTCGTCTTTTTTATTTGGGTTCTTTAGACAGCTGAAAGCGTAGTGACCCTTTTCTTTACAAAACCCACAAGTTCTCTTTTTTTTGAACCCATAGCCATTTCCATTCCTGACTTTACTCGTGTGCCAGCCTTTGGACGCCCTTTTGTCTTAGCGGGAACTGTTGGATTAGAAACATGTTGTGCCAAGTGCACTTGTGTGGTACATGAACTAGTGTTGGTATTCAACTCCACTCTAGCCTTCTTTCTCTTAGTTTGTTCTTCTAAAAGACCATTCAAAGTGTCATCAAGTTTCTTAATTTCAGAGATAGAATCTCTTCCATCCTCAAGTAATCTGGTATAC
>BQNB010038857.1:0-37721 GCA_026074375.1 Tanacetum coccineum | reverse complement strand
CAATATAAAACGAACACTCTTAATAGTGTTAGGGTTTACAAAACCTTAAAGCTACGAATAACACTTTTCTAGATATGATTTGATACGATTTTTGGTACATTAAAATTATATACCCTAGGACCTCCTTTTATACAGACTTACAATATTTTCCTAAGTTATCATGATCTTCTAAACAAATAACATATACGTATCTTTTACAAAAATATCTCATACTTATCCCGTAAGTAATCTTGATAAACAATCTTGTGGGAACTAGAAGAGGGGTTGAATAGTTTACACGTTTGTTTTATGTTTCAAAAGTTACTTTCAAAAATCTATAGATCCGAGTTATATTTTCAATCAAATCACAATATGAACAAGCAATAACTATCTAAACTAAAACACGATAATCAACAATAATAATGTACAGAGATAAGGAAAGAAACAACCAAACCAAGACACCAAGATTTTATAGTGGTTCGGCTACAAAGCACCTCTTCGCCCTACTCCACTCCCCGAGTATCCGACTCGAGATTTCACTATGTCAACAAGCTCTCTTTAGGCGGAGAAAACCGTTTACACGTCGCTTACGTTATTTTTTGACACTAAGCTAAATGTCGAGTCCTAATCTTAGCTAGAACCAATCTACCACTTCACAAGATATACACACTCACAAGATCTACTCTATCGGATCTATACGATATCCGAATCACACAAATACACAAGATAAATACAATAGAGTTTTGGTACTTAGAAGAAAAGAAGAGATATCACTAATTAACACTTCGTTTCTTGACGAATACGAGTGTTCTTCTCTTGCACTTGAATGAGAGGGAAGAGATGAGAAGAAGAGATTAGATTACTTGAAACAAGATCTAAGTATGTTAGTGATCAAGATATTTAGTGAGAGAAAGAAGGTTTAGAGAGAGAAAGAAAAGACTGAAAAATTTCATGCAAAGAGGAATGTTTTTTCTGCTAGGAATGGAGCAGTATTTATAGGCAGGGAATCCCAATGACCCTCTGGGGGCGGTCCCTTATATATAAGGGGGCCGCCAGGCCTATAAGGGGGTCACCGCCTAGACTCCGCTCCCTTTTTTGTCTTTTTGTGAGGAAGGTTGTATCTGGTGTAGAAGCTTTCGTTTTGGGGGGAAAAATTGAATTTCAAATTTTAAGTTTTTAATAAAACTTTTTATTTTAATTAGAAAATATTTTGTAAAAGTAGTTTTGAGAAAATACTTTTGTAGAATTAAAAGTGAGGATTAAGAGAAAAATATTTTCTTGATCACTAATCATACTTAATTATTTTGTTTGTCCATACCTTAAGTGATCACTAATCTTAGAAATGGAATTTTACATTTGATAATTTGTAAACGTTTATTTTTATTGTAAACATTTTTACATTTTGTTATTATCAAAACGTTGAGAGGTCGAAAAATATAAATAACGTTTTTAGGCATTATTTGTATTAACAATCTCCCCCTTTTTGATGATGACAAAATATAAACTCATTTTAAATAAAATTAAAGATGTCAAATTATTAAATGAGTTATGTTCCATTTCTCCCCCTTTTTGTCGAATTCAAAAAGAATGATCGTCGAGTTGTTGAAGGAAGAAAGAAATCGACGATATCAAGACTCCCCCTTGATGTATGCTCCCCCTTGTTCGGGGCACCAAGGGATCGATCTTACAAAAATTGTTTTGCTACAAAACAAAGTTAGAAGTACAAGTGCAAGACAAATATCTTTCAAGTTAACACATTGTATTTAAATTAACAAAAGAAGAGTTTCATTCAACCAACAAGAAACTCATACAATAGCACATCCAACTAATACATTCATGCAAGATAAAACTAGAACTAATACAAGATAAAGAGAAACAATACTACATAAGTCTTAAATGATTCATGATTCATAGAGAATGACTTTTTAAGCAAAAGGTTTGGGGTTTCACGTTTATGAAAACATTTAGATATTTTTAAGGTGGAGGTGGAAAGTGTGAAGTGATTGCGGTAGTAAGAAGATATTCAAGATGAGCAAACATGATATTCATCTCATCTCTTAGGGTGAAGAAAAGGTTTCGGTTGTGAGAACAACATATGCAAGTTGACCCATGATAGTCATGATAGTTGTAGAAAAGAGGATGGCCCATGATAGGTGGTTGAGGTTGTGGTGGTGATGGTGGTGATGTAGTGTCATGAGTGTGATCAAGAGGAGTGATTAGGGACAAAGAAAGTGTGATATCCAATGAAGGAAGACTTTGTTAGTGGTTGAGGATTTAGAGGTCTAGAAGGAACATCTGAAATGTTGTCAAGCAAAGGGTTCAAAGTGAGGTGGAGAATTTGGTTCATATGATGCTGGTGGTGAAATTTGAAATTTTGAGTGATAGGAAGAAAGATGTGTTCTCTTGACATTGATGATGTTTAATTTGTTGGATGTGGTTTTTTGATGGTGCATTTGGTGGAGTTGACGATGAAGGAAGTTATTTATATCACCCCCCATTTTTACACATATAGCAGCAAAGATAATCTGTGGGTGTTTTTTCATTGTACAATCAGTACATAATATGCAAAAAAACGAAAAATTTCGTAAAGAGACGTTTTTGGAAAATTTAGTTATCATCTTTGTTCATCTGATTTTTTTACAAAAAGGACGGTCCCAAAAGCTACATGAAACATAAAGTTTTAAAGATAACAGTTTAGCCATCTTAAAGGTCCAGTGCGACTCCGTGCCTAAGTTTGCTCATAGTTACCTGAGATAAACATGCTAAAAAGTCAACACAAAGGTTGAGTGAAATTCAGAGGTTTAAGTAAAGTAGTTTGAATTACAATTCTAATAGTGGGTTACGTTGTTATACACTATAGTTTGTAATAATTGCATGCATGTACAATTATCATGGAAAACAATATTATTGCCCTAAGCTCATGACACCGAAGCCTTAGGTTAATCAATAACCACAAATAATTGCCCCAACGGGTATCTTTGCCAAACACACCCGTAAAGTTATTTCAAAATGTAGTGCTTTTGGTTACAGACAGTATAGGTACACAACGGGGAGTCCATTCACAAATAGATCTATCACTAGCTTTGCGCTTACCCAGGACGAGTAATTAAACGGTTCATGGATTGTGGGGACTTAATGGAAAGTAAGGACTTAGGCAATAATGTCATCAGGATATCATACAAGAAAAATACTTGCATTCAAATTTTGGGTTTTTATAGCAGGTATCCCCCTCAGGGGATTATAATACATTTAAGATTGTAAGCGAGGCTATGAAATCACCTTAATAGTACAGGGGAAAATCTGATTTGATGGCAAAAAGTGATATGAAATGAGAGTAAACGGCTTCGTCACACAACCTTTGGGTATATATGCAAGGTCTTAGTTTGATTGGATATGTTTTATGTCATATTGAAATATCAATTTCATTGGTTTTATTATGGAAAATATGTATCGCTGTTTCGGGCATCATAATTCAGACGGTCTTGTGAGTAAACGTTTGAGGAGCCAAGACACTTTAAATGTAAATCCAGTAAACTCGTCAAAACGTACTTTTTATACTCAAATGAAAAAACCCTTACATGAAGCTCTCTAGTAATGTGATACATTATAGGTTTAAGTTTCTTCAAAAGCTAGAATAATTTAGACGTATTTTATATTAATATAAAAATTTAATATATTATAAGTTTTCAAGTTTTAGCAATATATACCCTGATTTATAAACTTTTATCATGTTTAGTCATCTTTTATATAAAGTATATATAGTAAAACCTTAACTTTGTGCAACTCTGAAAAATAGGTCATTATAGTTTTAACTTTAATAAATGGACATTTTCAGCCGCTTTAGTTATAAATTTCAGAAAGTTATCGATATATACCCCTATGCATGGAAACTTTTAATATACAGTCCAAAAAGCATGCTAGGTTATTTAAGATATCCAACATGATATTTTCTGGTTATTTGCTTATAGTATAAAGCTTTAATAAGAAGTTTTTATTAACATAACAAAAGTTAGAAAATGGGATTCGTTAGCTTGAAATCAAAACGGGTCGTTTTTAGGGTTTTTAGCAAAAACCAATAGGTTGAGGATTCGAGCTTCAAACAAGAGTTCAATATATGACTTTAAGTGTATTATGAACATATTGTAACGCGAATATAAGACTTATGAACAAGATCATTAGGTTACTTGAGCTAAAATGGGTCGATAAATGGGGTTTTCGGGTTTTCGTACGCCTAGTAACGACACTTCAGGACTTCTTTTTATTTGATTTTTGGCTTCTATTATGAGCTTGTAGGGACTTCTATTGATCATTCTATGCTTCTATGGAAAGAGTTAGAATTTCCATTTGCAGGGTTATGAAGATGAGATGTGTGGATGAAATAAAAGGTATTAGCTGGTTCGGATATTTAGTGGGTGAAAAAACACTTGGATGCTTCAGATTTCTTGGCTTCTAAGGGCTTGATAAGTGTCTAAGATAGCTGAGGTGACTAAGGAGGGCTAGTATGGTGAGTATTATAAGCTAGAAACTAGCCATGAAGTGTTGGAAAGGTGTTTTGGAGGCCACGTCATACAAAGAGAAAGGAGGTGACAAGGAGGTGATCAAGGTGCTTGTAAGCTACTTGGTTGCTTGCTTGGTGATTTCATAGAGGTGCTAGGGTGCTTTCTTGAGGTGCTTGGTTGCTAGCTTGGATGTAAAATGGGTCAAAATGGAAAGAAAATGGTGTCGGGTTGGTTTTTCTTTCGGGTTAGGGGGTTTAGGGTTTTAAAAGGTAAATCTAGGGTTAGAATTAAGGGTTAGATTAGGTTGTTTGGATTAGTGTTAGGAATAAGTTTAGGCTTAGGATTTAAGGTTTAGGGCTTCAGTTATTTAGTTTAGGGTTTAGTTTTTAGTTGAAAGTGAAATTAGTTTTAGGTTTTTATTTTATGATTTAGGGTTTTAAAACATGGATTAGGGTTAGATTAGAGACTAGATTAGGGTTTTTTGAGTGTCTTGAATTATACTGTATCTTGTGCTTCTTAAAGTAGTATAAAGTTTAAAACATGGTTGAGAAGCTTAAATGACCTTAATTAGCGTTTTTAGGTTTTATTGGCTTGTACGATTGAGTCTTTAATGGCTTTGTTACATTGACTTGGAGGGAAAAATATGATTCAAATATTGTGCATTGTACACTTGTAAATATGTTTGAAGGCTTACACATTCATTTTTATATGTAAATTATTACATATAATTAGGGTTTTGATGTAAACGTTAACGTTTAATGCCTTGTTCTATTATGACTGTTTTGAAATAACGTTTTGAAAAGTTAGTTAAATGGATAATGTAATGGTAAAAAATGATATTAGGGTTTAGAAAATTGACATTTAGGTTGTTACATGATATTAAACATTGATATAGATGCCATTGATAGTAGGTTGCGTGAGCTAAGTTTACTTTAGAGGATGCTGTTACTTGATATGAGATAAAGCAAAAAAATTCCCTATAAGAAGGTGATATATTTATAATAGATGGATATTACATTGCATCTAATTTAATAGATGGAAAATTACATTGATGAAAATTGCGGGTTGTTATAGTCTCCCTCCCTTAAAAGAAATCTCGTCCCGAGATTTAGTTGGATGCCGGAGTGATGTTTGAAAACAGATGTGGATACTTGGCACGAATTTGATCTTCGCGTTCCCATGTAAATTTTGGTCCTCTTTTAGAGTTCCATCGTACTTTGACTATAGGAATACGACTTTGTTTCAGTTGTTTAACTTCTCGATCCATAATCTCCACTGGTTCTTCCACAAAGTTGAGTTTGTCATCGAGCCGAAGCTCTTTCATTGGAATGACAAGGGATTCGTCAGATAAGCATTTCTTTAGATTAGAAACGTGGAAGGTATTGTGGACATTACTAAGCTCTTCAGGAAGCTCTAGTTTGTATGCCACTGGACCAATCCGTTCAAGGATTTTGAATGGTCTAATGTACCGGGGATTAAGCTTTCCTCGTTTTCCGAATCGGATGACACCTTTACGAGGTGATACTTTCAACATAACACGATCTCCAACTTGAAATTCTAAAGGCTTTCGCCTGACATTGGCGTAACTTCTTTGCCGATCTCTTGCAGCCTGCAAGCGTTGTCGAATTTGCACTATCTTTTCAGTGGTTTCATGAATTATTTCTGGTCCTGTGAGTTGGACATCTCCAACTTCGGCCCAGCAAACAGGTGATCTGCACTTTCGACCATAGAGTGCTTCAAACGGTGCTGCCTTAATACTGGCATGATAACTGTTATTGTAAGAGAATTCCACCAATGGTAAGTGTCTTTCCCATCCTTTTCCAAAGTCTATGACACAGGCTCGAAGCATGTCTTCGTGTGTTTGGATTGTTCGTTCCTTTGTCCATCGGTTTCGGGATGATATGCCGTACTCATGTCTAATTGAGTACCCAAGGCACTTTGTAGTGATTGCCAGAATCTGGATGTGAAATGACTGTCATGATCTGAGATGATGGATATTGGCACACCATGCAGGAGGACTTTTTTCTTTGAGTACAAACATTTGTTAAGGGTTTTCCATACTATCTGTCTCTCGGGTATGTATGAAATGTGCGGATTTTGTAAGACGATCGACAATGACCCAAATTGTGTCATGTCCGTTGATGTTTTGGTAGTTTGTAATGAAGTCACAGTGTTATTCTTTCACATTTCCACATAGGGAATCTCTGGTCTGTACTTAGTAACCGGATGGATATCTAAAATTCTTGGCACGTAATCTCTAGAACATGTCAAACATTTGCCAACATATTCCGCGATGATTGCCTTCATGTTAGGCCACCAATAGAGTTTCTTTAGATCTTGATACATTTTGTCAGAACTCGAGTGAATGGAATATTTTGATTTATGAGATTCATGCATGATCAAGTCCCTCAGATTACCAAAGAGTGGTAACCAGCTTCGGTTCTTGATACAACAAGTTCCATCAGGACATACTTCAAACGCTTTGTCCATTCCTCGTAAATTCTCAGCCTTGATGTTTTCTTCCTTGAGTGCTTCAGTTTGAGCTTCGAGAATTTGTGATGGTAGTTTTGGATGAACAATCATGATTAATGATCTGATTCGGAGTGGTTTGATTCATTCCTTTCGGCTTAAGGCATCTGCTACGACATTTGTCTTTCCAAGATGATAGTGGATTTACCATCGTAATCTGGCAAGGCAATTCTAACCAACGGCGTTGCCTCATGTTTAATTCTTTCTGTGAAGAAATTATGTGAACGGCTTTTGTGATCGTGAAAAACACGTACACTTGTGTCTCAGAGATGAGTGTCTCCTAGATTTTAAGAGCGAACACAACTGACTCCTAATTCGAGATCTCTGAGTGGTTATAGTTTTTTCTTCTTTTGGCTTAAGTTGTCGGGATGCATATGCAAATGGACTTTTTCTTTTTGCATTATACTGCTCATACCTTGAAGAGTTGCATCACAGTAAAAAGAAAAGTAATGTTCTTCTGGTATGCCTAAGATTGGAGCTTCACAAAGTTTTTGTTTTAAGCAATTGGAAAGACGTCTCTTTGATTCTTTTTCCATTATATACGTCTTGTTTTTTATGGGTTAATCCAGTCAAAGGACTTTGCAATCTTTGAAAATCTTTGTTAATTCTCTAGATTAATTAGCCTGCATGTCCTAAGAATTGACGAACTTTCGTGGGTGTAGTGGGAGATGCCTAGTTCTTAACTGCTTCAATCTTGGCGGGGTCAACATGAAGTCCTTGACTATCAATTAAGTGTCCAAGAAATTGCACGGATACGAGCCATCCATAATCACATTTGGAGAAATCATATTTGGAGAACTTGGCATACAACTTCTCTTTCTTGAGTAATTCTAGGATTATTCTTAGATGATTTTTGTGTTCTTCTTCATTATGAGAGTAGATGAGAATATCATCGATGAACACTATTACAAATTTATCCAAGTATGGTTTTTTCATTCATACGATTTCATGTGATTCATTGAATACAGCAGGTACGTTAGTTAAATCCAAAATGGCATCACTTGTAAATTCTAGTTGATAGTATCTTGTTTGAAAGAAAGTGTTTAGGAATATCTTCATCCTTCACTCTCAATGATGATAAACCTAATTTTAGGTCGATTTCTTGTGTAGACAATCGAACCTTGAAGTGGTCGAATAAAGTCATCGATTCTGGGTAATGGGTAACGATTCTTTACAGTAAGTTTATTCAACTCTCGATAATCGATACACATTCTGAAGGATATGTCTTTCTTTTTAACAAATAAGACAGGAGCTTCCCAAGGTGAAGTACTTGGTCGTATAAAACCTCAGTCTGACAATTCTGAAGTGGACTAGATAGTTCCTGCATTTGAAGGAGATAATCCAATTAGGGTTGTGCGGGCTACAGGCGTTGCTTCTGGGAATTAAATCAATTTGGAATTCTACTTGGCGAATGGGAGGGAGGCCAGGTAGATCTTCAGAAAAACTTATGGGAATTCTTTAACTACGGAAATATCTTCTAATCTCTTCTCGTCTGACTTCTTCTTCTCTGTTACTTGGATCATGAAAACTTGACAACCTCGGGGTATGTATCATTCGGTTTTTATACAAGATATGAGATTTAGTCGGGTCTTACTTCGGTCACCTCGAATGATCAAAGTTTCATTGTCAATAGGAATGTGAACGACTTTCTCGTCACAGAGAATTTTGGCATGATACTTGGACAACCAGTCCATACCGATGACAAACGTCCCGAAAATTACCGGTTTAAATCGACATTGAGATCGATTTCAAAGGATTGATTTTTAAGCAGGTTAGGGTGCAACCCTAGATAACGGTGTTTGTGCTTACTAGGTTTCCGTTAGCCATTTCGATATCGTAAAAGGTATCTATTGTAATAGGCGGGTTATTTAGCATAGAGGAAAGAGATGTGGATATGAAGCTTTTATCGGCTCCGGATTCAAATAATACTCTAGCTAACATGTTGTTTGGAGAAACTTCCCCGTAATAAGGTTCGGTGTCTTGGATGAGCTTTCCTATCCTTAGCATGTAGGCCTTCCCTGGGGCATTGATGTTGGTCCTTTCGGCATCTGATTTATATATGCCCTTTTTCTCCACAGGCATGACAATAAAACAGTCACTGGTACGTATGATTACTTCGTGGTTGGCCTCTTGTTTTAGCTGTTATTGGTCTAATGGTCCCACATTGTTGCAAGTTTTTGACATTAACAGTAAAACGGTCTAGTGTGATGGAGATCTCACTTTTCTACATATGCGAGGTTTCTGGCATCCTTATTGTTCTCAGCAGGAGTAAGGCAGCATTGACGCATTTGACAGCTTCTTGCCTTCGGTTTTGTTATGGTTGGTGATTGTTATAGTGGTTGTTGGTGTTGGTGTTACGGTAGTTGTTATTGTTGCGGAATTGTAGTTGTTGAAAGTTCTTTCTGTCGTCCAATCTTTAGTTTGTGATCACTTGATACTTGCAACGGTGTATGGCTTTGTTACTTGATCCTTAGCCTATTGGGCTATGGTTAATGGCTTCCTTAAAGTTTGGGTTTCGAGGCTGGTAACATTCCTTCCAATACTTCTAGGTAAACCCTCCGATGAAGCTCCAGAGGTTTCTCGGTGTTCGGTACCATGTTCGGGCATAGGACTGCTAGTTCTTGGAATCTTCTAACGTAATGTTTAAGATCATTTCCCTTTACAGGTCAGATGTTATAGTTCATATTCCATCTTTTGAATTCAGTTTCTGAGGCAAACTGATTAGGTAAGAGCTCTTTTAACTCAGTCCAGATGATTTGATTGGTTTGGATCTACTCTCATGTTAGGTTGGGGTAGGCATTACACCAGGACAATGGCATCAGCAGTTAAGGGTACTAGTAACAAATGTTACTTTGTTTTTCCTCAGCACATTTGCTTTATGAGGAATACTTGATTCGGTTCGTTCAAACAAACAGATGAGGCCAATGATCCTCCTTATCCAATTGAAGTAGAAAAGGCTTGGGTCGAGCTTATGAATTTCTTTGCAGTTTCCTGTTTTTTGCTACAGGAGTTCCTGTAGGACCGGATGTTACTATTGGATTTCTAAGTACCTGCCATTTGTTGCAGCTTGTACTTCTAGAGTCGTAGTGACATTGTCAGCAACTAGTTTCTTATAATGGACTTGCAGCAGTCAGGCAGCTCCCCCAGCTTTAAAATCGTCATCTACTTGTCTCGCCTAGAGCGGTTCTTATTAGGTGCAGATTCCCCCAGCCCCCCCGCCTAGCTTCCCCCCCCTTTCCCACCCCCCCCACCTCCCAAGCCATTCACCCCCCACCACCCTCCATTTCAACATGAAAAGCTAGAGACAGCGTCGCAGTACAAGCTACAGCCAGAAAGCCTCAGCTTGAGTCTCGTCAGCATCTCAGCCACCAAAAGAGCAAGCGCTAGCCCTTAAGTCCACTAGTCCAGGCCCAGAGCCTTGTCACTAGATCAGCTTACTCAGAGCCTCAGACAGCTCAGCTCAGCCTCTCAGAGAGCAATAACAAGTTTCAAAAGTAAGCTAGACATATGCAGCTTCCGTCAGCTAGTTTGAGAGTTGAACAAAAGCTTTCAGCTTAGAGAAGGCTTGGTCATTGGACGTGATTCAATTGTTGACGTTCCTTTTGGGAGGGCATCTACTATTCAACATAGAAACACGGTATAGAATGTTATCACAAGTCTTAATATGATTAAAGTGCAAAAATAAACTTCGTCACATTAGTGATATCACAAATCATAGTAATTCATATCAAATACGTATCGATAAATTTTTAGAAGTCAGGTATGATTCATAATGATGATGCAAGAGAGATATGAAATAACAAGGTATAATAACGATCAATCTTCACCTTCCAATAACAATCCAGTATTTCAATAATTGTCATTGTATTATTTATCCATGAACAACTTGCTTTGTACTATACATAGTCAAGATTATTTACATAGTGTTTTTATTTATTCCACACATCCGGGCCTATGTTCTAATAAAGCGATAATAAGATCTAATCTAATAGTCGATGGTCCTTTCTTGGCTGATCTTGAGTTCTTTGATTGGCATTCGAAGGACTTTCCTTATCTTTTGTTGATATTCTGGATATCGTGTCGATATGTGTTCTAGATCAGTAATTCTGAAGCGAGCCAGAGAAATTTTGTGGTTATTTCCCATCTGCTTCTTCTGAAGTTTAGAAATTTGAGCACGAGCTTGTTGGAGTTCTGCTTCTAGATTGTCAAAGTCTTGTTGGATAATCACCCGACCTTTTCCGAGTCCTTCGATTTTGTCTTCAATGTATTCAGTACGGTCGAGAGAAAGTTCATCTAGATGATTAAGATTTCTCACAATTTGCTCCTCGTAACGTTCCAGACTTGTCTTACGAGAGCTTTCTCCTATCTCAAAGTCTTGAGGTAAGGGCAGTAGAAAGAAGCCACATAAACTAAGTTTGTTTGGATTGGTGAACCTAGTCTATTGTTAGTTTATCAACCTAGATAAGATCACCCCACCATTATAGTTTAAGATGGGATGAATTAACCACGTTTGCTTTGGTGGTAGTAGTCCTTAAGAAGAAAGAATTCTTAAGATTAGCATTGATGATTGAGGTATGATAGTTGGAGGTGGGATAGGTGATTTTTCAGCATAAAATGCTTGCATAACTTTCATGTAGGGATCATCATGAAAGAGCGAAAGAGTTGGTGAAGCTATTGGAACTACGCCAAATGAGTTTGAAGAGCTAGAATATGTTTTTCCCGGTGAAGCTGGGACATAGTCCGGAGAAGCCGGAATAAAGTCGGGAAAGTTAGAGGAAAAAGCATCCTCAATACCGGAAGTAAGATGGTTGGGAGACGACATCACTCTGTTAACAACCCAGCGGTAAATAACATAAGTTATTTATATAATAGTATAATAGTTATGTATCTTTACATACTATTCCGGAAATGTAGTGGCACGGAGGACTTTCTTGGCTAGAAAAAGAAAAGTAGTTATAGTTAAGGTTTCAACCTTGTTCTCTATAACCGTGGCTCTTGATACCAATCTATAACACCCCCATTTTTACACATATAGCAGCGGAAGCTAATCTGGGGTATTATTTCATAGTACAACAGTCATAATCATAGAAAACGAATCGTAAAGAGACGTTTTTGGGAAAATTTACGTTTATCATTTCCATTTATTTCATCAGAGGTTTTTACAAAAAGTGAGTCCCAAATCTACATGAAAAAAAAAAAAAAATAACATAAAGTTTGAATGATAACAGTTTAGCCATCTTCAAGTCTGTGCCACTCCGTGCCTTAAGTTGCTCTATTTACTTGTGTTTAAAATGCATAAAAAGGTCAACAACAAAAGTGAGTGAAATTTATAGGTTTATGTAATAGTAGTGTGATACAAGTTACACATAGTGGGTTATGTTGTTATCACCCATAGTTTGTTAATAATTGCATGCATGATACAATTATTCATGGAAAAAACAATATTATTCCCTAAGCTCATGACTCGAAGCCTTAGGTTAATCAAACAACAGAAACAATTGCCCCAAAGGATAATTTTTGCCAATAGCACCCGGTAAAGTTATTCAAATGTGTGCTATTGGTTACCGACAGTATAGGTACACCAACGGGGAGTTCAGTCCTAAATAGATCTATTCACAGGCTTTTCGCTTACCGACGAGTAATTAACGGTTCATGATAGTGGGGACTTAATGGCAAAAGTAGGGACTTAGGCAATAATGTATCAGGATAGCATACAGAAAAATACTTGCATTCATGGTTTATAGCATGTATCCCCCTCGCGGGTTTATGAAACATTTAAAAGATTAAATGTGAGGCTATGAACTCACCTTAAGGTAGTCACAGGAAGATATGATTGATGCAAAAAGTAATATGAATGATATAGTAACCCGGCTTCGTAACACAACCCTGGGTAATATGTTCAAGTCTTGTTTAGATTAGATTTGTTTTTGTCATAATGGAAATATCACTTTGATTGGATTTATTTTGGAAATATTGCTATCGTGTTTGGGCATCATAATTCAGAGGTAATGTAGTAATCGTTTGAGGAGCAGGACACTTTAGATCGTAATTCAGCAAACTTGTCGAAAACGTATACCAAATAAAACCCCTTTCCATGAAGCTTCCCTTCAGTAATGTGATACATTTAGTTTTAGTTTCTTCAAAAGCTAGAATTATTTAATATATTTTATAAAATTAATATAAAAATATTCATCTTTTATATAGTTGCAAAATTGGCAAAATATATCCTGATTTATAAATCTTTACAAGTTTTTAGTCCCATATATTAACAGTATTTATAATTAAAACTTTAACTTTGAAGAACTTGACAAAACTAGGTCTCACTTATAGTTAGAAACTTTATGAAAATGACTTTTTCGCCCCTTTAGTTATAAATTTTCAAATAAGTTACGATATATACCCCTATGCATGGAAATATTTACAAAACAAGTCCAAAAAGCCATGCAAGCTTATTTTAATATTATAAATGATATTTCCAGGTTATAGCTTATTAGAATAAGCTAAAATAAGATGTTTTAACATAACAAAAGTTTAGAAAAAGGATTCGTTAGCTAGAAAATTAAAACGGGTTATTTTTAGGGTTTTAATAAAAAACACATGGGTTTGAGGATTCAAAGCTTCAAACAAGAGTTCATATATGATCTTAAGAGTATTATGAACTTTCTAATACAAATTATAAGTTTATGGAACAAGATCTTAGGCTTACTTGAGCTAAAATGGGTCAAAATAGGTTTTTATGACTCGTACGCCTAGAATTTGCTTCAAGACTTCATTTTTCTTGCTTCTTGGCTTCTATTCTGAGCTTAGGGACTTCTCTTGATCTTCTATTGCTGCTAGGAAATGGCTAGAAATCCATTTGAGTGTGTGAGATGAGTTTGAGGTGTGAATGAAAGTGTATGTGTATGTATGCCTATATATAGTACTCGAAAACCTTGGTGCCCAAGTTTAGAACTTGAAGTAGTGGCCAAAGGTCATAGGTAAAAAAGGGAAGACAAGGAGGTGATCAAGCAACTTGGTGGCCAAGAAGGATGAGTAAGGTGCTTGTAAGCTGCTTGATGACATGGTAATGAGGTCATGAAGGTGCTAGGGTGGTAGCTTGGTTTTAAAATAGGTTAAAATGGAGTAAAAAGGGTGGCGGGTTTGGTTTATTTTGGGTTAGGGTTTAGGGTTTTAAAATGTGGATTAGCATTAGGATTAAGGATAGATTAGGGTTTAGGATTAAGGTTTAGTGTTAAGATTAGGATTAAGATTAAGTATTAGGGTTTAGGGTTTAGTTTTAGGTTTAAAGTGAAATTAGTGTTTTAGGGTTTTGTTTAGGGTTTAGGTTTTTAGATTAGGTATTAGAATGATATAGGGATTAGGTTTAGGGTTTAGAAGTCATCCATTAAGTGCTTGTACCTTGTGTTAAAGTTTTGGTAAGAAACCAATGTGATTTAGGAGGTAAAATGACCTAATTTGACTTTCTTGTATTATTGACTTATACATTGAGCTTTAGAAAGTTGTAACTTGATTTAAGAGGGAAAAGACATTAAAATGTTGTGTATTGATACTTGTACACATGCTTTAAAGGCTTGTTACACATTCATTTTATATGTATACATTACATATAATTAGGGTTTTGATGTAAACGTTAACGTTTAATGCTTGTTTTGATGTAACGTTTTAAAAAGTACGTTAAATGGTTAATGTACTTAGTAAAAATGATATTAAGATATAGACTTGACATATTAGGATGTTTATATGATATAAACATAGACATAGATGGCATTGATAGAGGTTGCGTGATCTCGTTTACTTTAGAGATGCAAGTTATGTTACATAATGAGATAAAGAAAAAAAAATCTATAAGAAGGTGATATATTTATAATAGATGATATTACATTGCATCTAATTTAATAGATGGATATTTACATTGACAAAAATTGCAGGTTGTTATAGTCTCCATTCCTTAAAAGAAATCTCGTCTCGAGATTTAGTTGGATGCCGGAGTGATGTTTGAAAACAGATGTGGATACTTGGCACGAATTTGATCTTCGCGTTCCCATGTAAATTCTAGTCCTCTTTTAGAGTTCCATCGTACTTTGACTATAGGAATATGACTTTGTTTCAGTTGTTTAACTTCTCGTTCCATAATCTCCACTGGTTCTTCCACAAAGTTGAGTTTGTCATCGAGTCGAAGCTCTTTCATTAGAATGACAAGGGATTCGTCAGATAAGCATTTCTTTAGATTAGAAACGTGGAAGGTATTATGGACATGACTGAGCTCTTCAGGAAGCTCAAGTTTATATGCTACTGGACCAATCCGTTCAAGGATTTTGAATGATCCATGTACCGAGGATTGAGCTTTCCTCGTTTTCCGAATCGGATAACACCTTTACGAGGTGATACTTTCAACATAACACGATCTCCAACTGGAAATTCTAAAGGCTTTCGCCTGAGATTGGCGTAACTTCTTTGCCGATCTCTTGCAGTCTGCAAACGTTGTCGAATTTGCACTATCTTTTTAGTGGTTTCATGAATTATTTCTGGCCTTGTGAGTTGAACATCTCCAACTTCGGCCCAGCAAACTGGTGATCTACACTTTCGACCATAAAGTGCTTCAAACGGTGCTGCCTTAATACTGGCATGATAACTGTTATTGTAAGGGAATTCCACCAATGGTAAGTGTCTTTCCCATCCTTTTCCAAAGTCTATGACACAGGCTCGAAGCATGTCTTCGAGTGTTTGAATGGTCCTTTCACTTTGTCCATCAGTTTCAGGATGATATGCCGTACTCATTTCTAATTGAGTACCCAAAGCACTTTGTAATGATCGCCAGAATCTGGATGTGAAATGACTGTCACGATCCGAGATGATGGATATTGGCACGCCATGCTGGGAGACTATTTCTTTGATGTACAACCTAGTAAGGGTTTCCATACTATCTGTCTCTCGGGTAGGTATGAAATGTGCGGATTTTGTAAGGCGATCGACAATGACCCAAATTGTGTCATGTCTGTTTGATGTTTTGGGAAGTTTTGTAACGAAGTCCATTGTTATTTTTTCCCATTTCCATATAGGAATCTCTGGTTGTACCAGTAAGCCGAATGGCTTTTGACAATCTGCCTTACCTCTAGAACATGTTTAACATTTGCTAACATATTCCGCGATGATTGCCTTTATGTTAGGCCACTAATAGAGTTTCTTTAGATCCTGCATGTGTTCTTAGGACAAATTTCATCGGACTCAGGATACTCTATATTCACCATATGTTTTATTGATAGACATGGATCCGGTAAGCTTTAATGGGTAAATGAATTTTTTCAGAAACAAACAATGGTCATAATATCATTATCAAACTTATTATAGTCTAGTCCATTAGGGTACTCCAAAATATAGATGGTCAAACCTGTGTGATATAGACCAATCTACCTTTACCATCCAATTGAAGAAGGATTATTACCGAGGCAGTCTTCAAAGACCGCTAGTAGAAGTTTAAAGGATCATGAGACATCTGCCTTTAGATTAAGAAGATGTACACACAATCATGTTATCATAGACGTTGAGTTAGGGTTTAGGTGATGCACATCTATTCCGCGACTTAGTGGGAGGTTGGGATTAGTCTATCAAAAAAGATCGAGAAAGGTTGTACAAATTTAACAGACTCGAAGACTCGTAGAATACCTACCTTGTTGGCTCGCATTGGATTGACGCACTGCTTGTTGAATATAGGTCTTCAGACTATGTACGTCTAAAATTCCTACTCTATTAAATAATTGTCGTGGATTCATCATCGCAATGAGAAGACACGCGTTGCCAGGATAAATACTCTATCACGAGGAGTTCCAACATTAATCTACATAGGATAAGAGTGGGAATAGTGATTGCAATAGGCACAATCAAAAAAAGGTATACCAATGTGTTTGCTGGGTCAAGAGTAAGAAAAAGAGGAGAACCAATATGAGGATTTTTGAAGGTCTTTATGAGATAAAAAGAGGAGAGACAAGACCAAAGTGACAGTCAAGGTATGTTAAAAGTTATGGTGAGAGTGGTAACTTAAAACTTGGTAGAACTAGGGTTAGAACTAGGTATTAACATTACACTTTTCTAATCCTTAGAGTTGTTAGCATATAGTTTACTTAAATTTACAAAAAGATACAGTAATGAGCATCATGTAGTTGAAGAGACTACTTAGATACATGTGTAAGTGATGTCATTCGATATAAGAGTTGGTATGGAAGCTTTAGTCTGTGAGGTGGCGAAGGTCGAGATTACTGTTAGCTAGACATTAGATGTGAAGCAGAACTCGCAATGGAGGTTTGAAGTGAAAAAGATATAGGCAGAGGAAATGAAGACAATCAACTGATTTTGTAGAGGGTGATAAAATATGGCTCTCAATATGAAGGGTTTGTGGATGGGATATGAGTGAGGAAAGACTGAACTAGGCCAAAGATATTATATATGGGATGCTACTTTATTCTTTTAATATCTGATTTTGTAATGATTTCTGTAGTATAAGAGATGAATGAAGATCTAGAAATGTGCCCTTCTAAGGGTGTGTAATTGGAGAGGTTTGATTCTATTCAGCTTCGAGTTGAATTGAGCTCATGAGAAAAAGATCTGTTGTTGTATAGTATCAATTGAGGAGTTTAAGGGTTTGGTAGGGGGGACTCAAGGGTCCTAAGAGAAATTCCAGCACTCGCCTGATTTGATTTGATGATCTATCACAAGAAAGTTATAAGGTGGTTTTCCATGGCTAAAGAGATTCCAAGAGTAGAGAAAGCAAACTAGAAAGTGTAGTGCTCTGGAAGACAACATGTTTTGCGGATTTATGTCTCTGCTATGAGATAGGGAGTGCATTATTCTTGAAAGTGAATTGAGTATTCTATAGTGAGATACACCTTAGCTAAGGATCTACTATTCCGCTTTGTGGATGTGTTTGTATGGGAGGGTATGGTCGAAATACCTTCTCTCACGTTTGTGTCTCTGTCCTCCCTACGCGGTTGTTTGGTTGGTGAGATGAGAGAGGAGATATTGTTATGTGTGTATTGATCGAACATAATCTTTGCACATATGTAAGGAGTTTCAGGTGTTGCGGTAGGTGAAATTGTGTAGCGCAGTATGATGATCTCTCCTTGTTCCATAATATTATGCCCCTTAGGTGTCTTGTAATCTGATTATAATTTACCCGCAAGGGACCTCGCGTTGGGTAGGGCATCTAGTGTACCTTTGACAGCTTTGTTTGTCGTTTCTCTGTCGGAGTTATTGTGCATTCTATGTGTGTTGGGAGAAGGCCCTGGAAGTAGAGTTGTTATAGATCTACGCTTTGTGGCGCTTTAGTGGTTGTGTTGGTGTGTGTAATTAAGGGTTATGTTTGATGGAATGTTGGGATCTTTGATCGCACACGCAACATCTCTAGCCCTTACAGAGATTGGTGAGTTTTTTGTATAGTTTTGAATTAGCATCTGCATTACAGTTTAACTGGGTTAAGTCCATATGCTTCACTTGGTGAGGTCCATGTTTTTGTTCATCTATCTTTGATGACTTCCAGAAATATGTATTTATAATTAGAATTATAGTCAGCGTTTGTTCACCTCGGCAAGTGTTAATCTTTTGGCCTATATCTAGTTTCAGCTATCTCCATAAACTTTTTTGCTAGTTTTCCTTAGAATACAAGAAATCTATTTTGCTTGCATTCTGTGTCTGACCTATTATTTTTTTTATCCTCCTGTTCTTGTGTTGCTGTTCTGGGCTGGAGTCTCTCTTTGCACCGTCAGCTATAGTTCCGCTTATTCAAATTTATTCGATGGTTGTGATGTATTTCGGCTATTATATGTTTCATATTAGTTGGGTTTTAGAGTATATTTTTGTAAATTTTAAGGTAAAATATGATTAATGGGCCTTGGAAAGAGAAATTAATTATATTTACCGTATACAGTTAATGTTTACGATCACCCAGATACTGCCACTTCTGCACTTGAGTTTGTCTGTTTCTTTTTCTATTAGAGACTTTGAAGTGCCCTTAATGGTTCGGCAGTGTTTTTTCTGTTAGCTTGACCCAGCCAAGCTCATTGGTAATTACCTGTTTTGTTTGGGTTGTGCTCTCGTATATGCTATCCCCTTGCGCTTTAGAATTATTTGGAATCTGTCGAGTTTACCTGCGCTGAGCGTGTTTTGGATTGAGTTACCTCACATGTAGTTTGGTAGACTTTGTCTGAGGACTTTTGAAAGGATTGTTTCGCGGCCTTAGAGGTTGATTTCTGTGTCATTTGGATTTGAATGTTTTGTTCCAACCGTTTTGTCTTGTGTGTGGTGGTCCCAACTCTCTTGCCGCTCAAGATAAAGAGTGCTCGATTTTGTCGGGTGCATCACGCGGGATTTGGACCAACTCATAGAAAACATGGCGGTTTACATAGTATTTTACTGTTAATGTGATGGGTTTGTATTTCTCCTTTATTTTCTAGGATCCTGTCTGGTTTTTGACCCTTTCCACTTTGGTCGGTAAAGAGGGTGAGATGGTGTCGTGGTAATTCGACAAGGTTTCTCCCGAGTAATTATTTGGTGACCCAAGGAACGTATGTTCTGAATAGAGTATATGGGAGATTTAAGTTAGTAAGTATATAGACTGCCAATGGGTGTGTATGTGAGAGAAGAAAGAGATAGTCTTTAATTTGTACCCATAGATACTCTGAGATCCATGTTGTCATATATGGTGTAACTATGTCTGCCATGTCTATCGAGACACATAGGTGTGGGATAGTGGTGCTTGCAATTACTTGTAACTCCTCCAGTATAAGAATTGCAGATACGCGAGTCCCTACTTTCTTCTTGTGATGCAAATTTACTGCAGATTGTTTAATTCGCCGAGCTCTTCTCTGTGGGAGCTTCAGCCTCGTCTCGTAGTCCACGCTTGGGTTTGTAGAGTACTAAGGCTCCTACAATTCTGAGATTGAAGTCAGATAAAATGTTTGAGGTTTGGTTACGATGAGTGTAAGTGTTAAAAACACAGATCGGACTCTAGAATATGAAAAAAATGTTAAGGCATGTCTTATGAGTTTGTACTCTATTACCTCTGTGCGCGTGTTCTCGGCATTTTTGAGTTTTTCCAGTCTGTTTCTCTCTAGAAGGAGAAGACGGGAGTTTATTTGTATCTTTCCCAGATCTTAAAGTGAAAGAATTGTGTTCATTATGACAGGCGCGCAAATGTGCGTTTGCTTTATGGTAATGTGGATCCGGACTGTAAGTCTTCACGTTTCTAGAACTATGTAGTAAATAGATTTATTGTGGACTTGTACAGCTACTTGCGCTGGGACGTCGAGAGTTCTGATATTTGAAACTCTTAGATATTACCTCATTGTTTAAAGGTTGTAGTACATCTGTTTATTTCAAAGATTATGCTCTACATATGTGTTTTGGATTTCTCTCTACTAACACTTGTGTGCTGTTTTTGGATCTGTCTATTTGATTTTCTCCATATTTTGTAGAAACTGTTGTTCAACTGTGTAAGATGCTGTACCCCAAAAGAATCTCTTATATTGAAGTCCACTCTACTTTCTTTTGAAGTTGGCATATATATGCCTTGTGCACTGCCTGTGCTCAGAATCAGGTAAAATACCTGATACAACATCAATTAACTCTTGCAATTGTAACTAATGTTAAAGAAATTGGACTAATTTTAACATTTTTCACTAATTACTGATATAGCATTAATGACTGGAATAACAGAAACTTGTGTCCATCAGAAAGAACAGTGAGACCTCCACCATATCTAAGCTCTAAATCATCTTAAAGCAGAGATAAAAGAACCAAGCCCAATTGTCTTTGTTTTCTACTCCTACCACAACCTATGCAAGTGGATACATCTGATTGTTTCCATCCCTACCCATAGCTACCAAAAGTTTGTCATTTGCTAATGTTGTTGAGTCAAGAAGGAAACATCCATCTAACCTTAGAACTCTTCTACAAGCAATCCAACCAAGCATTGCTTAATACCCTTTAAAAGCATGATATACATCCTATTTTTGACGTAAAGCTTGTGATCATCCCTGTGTTTAGTCTCTTGAGTTGACTTGTATTTATACTGGGTTTGTTTGATTCCACAAAACAACTTGCCTTTACTCCATAACTTGCTTGTAATTGTTACTTACTATCCCCCCATCATGAGCTACAAAGCACATGCTTTTGCTCTTTTACATTGACCTATACTAACATTAATTAGGAATTTCTCCTTGATGGAGTTTTGCATGTATCAGTGTGTTAACCGTGTATTATCAATTATCTCTCTTGCATAATGATGAGCAATCCATTTATAAGTAACCAAACTACCCAATGTATAGTTTCTGCAGCACTTATGGTCTAGGTATAAGCTCTTAATACTAGAATGATCTTTTTTGTGAATTATCCAGGGTATGCTGCCACTTCTTGAATGGGACACAGGAGGGAACTGTTTTTTTGTAATCTCTTTTTTTCATATTCCTTTTTCTTACTTCATCTTTCCTTAATGGCTTCACTAGTTTACTACCATTCTTTTGGTGTGGTTTCAGGTTGGTTTTGATAGGTTTTCACTCTGCATGATTTGCGGAGATTAGTTTGAACTACAGCCAGCTTTATCCTTAAGGCGTCTTTCCATATATAAAAAGATAGATCATTTCCCTTATGCTACATCTCTGTTTTTGTCCTCATTACTCTTGCATCTTACTTGTAATTTACTTCATGAATATAAACCATAAATAGGTTATCCATTGGCTACACCATTGTTTGCCTACATAATTTTCATCTGTGGGCTTGTAAAGAGGGAATTTTTCAATTCTTATTTCCAATTACATATTATGGGTTGCTTTCCTTTGCCATTGTGTTTTCCTTGGGAGGTTGTTGTGGGTGAAGGGTTCAAATAAATGGACTTACAAATACTGGTTGTATCATACAATTGTCATATTCATGGGGGGTTTTTTCTGCTTTTCATGTATATGGTGTATTAAGTAGCTTGGTTGGTTGTGGTGGGTGCTTTGATTGGATCTGGGTTAATGCGACTTTTGAGAATTTCATCTATATGCACCTTTCAATATTTTTGTTCTTTTCTTTAGTGTGTATATCCTTTGTCTCTGTTAATTGACTTTAACAATCAAACATTCACATCTCATCTGTTTGTTTTTTTAGATGGTTTTGATTTTTAAGTCTTTATCGCTTTGGTTTGTTATTTTATATATCTTAAAATATCTATTATGTTGGTGAAATGAAATACAAGAACAAACCTTCGTATTGATATTATACATAATGAAACTTTAAAGCATAGTCCATCATATTTCAAACTCATTCATCTCTATGATGACCTTTAATATTCTCCTGTTGGTTTACTCTAGGGGGTCGTGCGATACAGGGGGTTGTTTCTTCACTTCAGGGTGTTTGGGGGTATTTAGGCTTTCTTGGCGGTGTAGGGGTTTGGGGCGGGGGACTGGGGGGGGGGTGTGTGAGGGGGGGGTGGTGGTGATTGTTGTGTTAGGTGTGCGTGGGGTTGTGTTGTTGTGTGTTGGTGTGGGTGGTTGTTGTTGGTCTTGGTGTGTAAGATGTGGAAAGGTTGTTTTTTTTGGTTTTATGTTATTTTGGGTGGTGGGTTGGGGTGGGGCTGGTGATTGGGGGGGTGGGGGGGAGTGGGGGGGGGGGGGGGTGGGGGGGGCGGGGTGGGGGGTGGGGGTGGGTGGGGGGGGGGGGGGGGGGGGGGGGGGGGGGGGGGGTTATGGGGTTGGGGGGGTGGTGTGGGGTGGGTGGGGTGGGGGGGGGGGTGGGGGGGGGGAGTGGGCGGAGGGGGGGGGGGGGGGGGTGGTGGGGGGCGTGGTGGGGGGGGGGGGGGTGGGGGGTGGGGGGGGGGGTGGGAGGGTGAGGGGTGGAGGGGGATTGTGGGAGGGGGGGTTGGTGGGGGGTAGGGGGGAGAGGCGGGGTGCAGGTGGGTGGGGGTGGAGAGGTGTGAGGAATTGTAGGTGGGGGGTGTTGGGGCGGGGGTTGAGGGGGTGTGTTGGTGGTGGATTTGGGGGGTGAGGATGTTGGGATTTGTTGTGTGAGTTTGGGTGTGTGGGGGTAAGGTTTTGTTGTTGGAGTGTTTTGTGGGGGTGTGTTTGTCATGAGTTGGGGGAGTGGTGGGGAAGGGTGGTGTTGGGGGGTGGTGGAGGTGGTTAGGAGGGGTGGTTTGTGTGGGGGGGGGGGGAGGGTTGGGGGGGGGGGGTAGGGGTTGGGGGTTTTTGGTGGTTTGGTTTTGTGGGGTGTGGGGTTGTTGTTGTGTTGGTTTTTTTTGGTTGTTTGGGTTGTTGTTGGGCTGGTGTTATTGGGTAGGGTGGTTCTGGTGTTGGGGTGTTGTGTTTGACTGTGGATGTGAGTGGTGTTGGTGTTTGGTTGATGTTAGGGTTGGGGTTCTTGGTGTGTGTTTTTGTTTTGTTGGTGTGGGGGGTGTTGGGGGGAGTGGGGGGGGGTGGTGTGGCCTCTTTTTTTTTTTTTTGGAGGGATGGGTGGGGGGGGGCGGCTTGGTGTTTGGGGGGTGGTTGGGGTGTTGTTTGAGTTGGTTTTTGTTTGGTGTTGTTTGTTGTGTTTTGTGGATGGTGTTGGTTGGTAAAGTTTTTTGTGTGTTTTTTTTTTTAGTTATTTTTTTGGGGTTTAAAAGGTTGTTTTTTGATTTTTGTTTGGTTGTTGGGTAGAGTTTTTTATTTTGTGTGGTTTTGGTTTTTGGTTTTTTGTCTGGATAAAGTTTTTTTTTTTTTTTTTTTTTTTGTTTTTGTTTTTTGTTTTGTTTTGGTTTGGCTATTGTTGTAGCGAGTTTTTTTTTTAGTTTGTGTTTTTTAAGTTTGTTTTTGGGTTTTTTTTTTTGTGGGTTTTTGTGATTTTTTTTTTTGTGGGTTTTTATTTTTTTTTGTGTTTTGTTTTTTGTGTTTTTTTTGTTTGTTTTTTTGTTTGTTGTTGGTTTTTTTTGTGTGTTTTTGTGTTTTTTTTTTTTATTTTTTCTGTCTCTTTTTTTTTTTTGCTTTTTTTGTTTTTTTTTTTCTGTTTTTGTTCGTGGGGTGTTTTTGTGGGCTTTGGTTATTTTGCTGGGGCGTTGTGTGGGGGTGGGGGGGGGCGGTTTTGGTTTTTATTTGAGGGGGGACGTTTTATTGGGTGGGTGGGTGTGGTGGGATTTGTGGGGTTTGGTTGGGGGGTTTTTTGGAGATTTGGTGGTGGGGTTGGTGTGGTTTTTGGTGTGGTTGGGTGTGGTTGGGGTGGGTGGGGTGGGTTGGTGGGTGATTGGTGTGGGGTCGGGGAGGGTTTGGTTGGTTGTGTAGTGGTGGTGGTAGGTTGGCGGTGGGGGTTGGTGTGGGAGGCGTGACCAGCGGGGGGGGGGGGGGGTTGGGGGGTTTGGGGGTGTTTGTTGTCTTGGGGGGGTTGTGGGTCGAGGGGGGTTGGGGGGGGGGGGGGGGTTTTTTTAAAGGGTTTTGAGTACTTTTTTGGTTGGGTTGGGTGGGGTTGGGGGGGGTGATACGGTAAAGGGGAGCAGTAGGGGGATAGGGGTGGTGGGTTAGAATGTGAGTGTGTCGGGATGGGTCGGTTGGTGGCGGGGGGGGGGGGGGCGGGGGGGGTGGGGGTTGGGAGTGGGGGGGGGTGGTGGGGGGGGGGGGGGGCGGGGGAGGGGGGGTGGGGGAGGGGGGGGGGGTGTGGGGGTTTTGGGTCTGGGGTGTTTGGTGTTTGTTTGTGTTTTTGTTTTGGGTGTTTTTGTTTTTTTGTTTGTTAGGGTCATGGGGTGGATTGGGTTGATGTAGTGGGGGTCGGGGTTAGGGGGTAGAGTGGGGTGGGGTGTTTTGGGGGGGGGTTGGTAATTGGGTGTTGCGGGTTCGGTTTTTTGGGAGTGGGGTCTGGGGTTATGGTTTGTGGGTGGTGGGTGGGGTCGGAATGGTATTTGAGGAGTGGTGAGTTGTGTGGTTGACTGAGGAGGTTAGGGTGTGGTGGGGTTGGGCGGGGTGTTTTAGAGGCCGTTTTGTGTTGTAGAGTGGGGGGTGGATTAGTGTTGGGTTCGATGGGATTGGGGTGTGGGATGTGGGTGGGGGGATTGGGGGGTGTGGGGTGTGGTGGGGTGTTGGTTTTATGGGCGGGGGAGAGTGTGTTGTTGGTTTTTTGTTTTTGGGGGTTGTGGGGGATTTGGTTTTAGTTATTGGGTGGGGGTTTTGTGGTCGTAGGGGGTGGGGTGCTTGGGGGGTGGTTGTGTGGTTGTTGGTGTTTTGTCGGGTGTGGTTGTTTAATTTTATGTATTTTTCTCTACATGTGGTTGTATGGCGTTAAAATCTTTTGTCTACATAGGTTTTTTATTGTGTAATATGTTTACTTTAGAACATAAGATTTACATCTTTTTGTGGAAATTACATTGGACCACATTAATTAAATAGAGTGGCTTCTTTAGAATGATGCCTTAAATGGTAGTGTAGGATGGGATGCCGGTGTTGACCTGGTGCTGAGCAATATGTTCGGTTATTAATAGCCACGAGGTTTGGGATACCATTTGAGGACGGTTCCATTATCCGAGGGAAAATAATATGTTTTATGTATAAATTTATGGTTAATCGTATTGTATGAGTTATTGATTGATATAAACATTTAGTTATGGAAGGATAGTTCGTTTACGGGTTTCGATTATTCATAATGGTCTGGTTTTTTTTGTAAAGTACGTAGTTCATTTATGCTTTTCCCAAGTTGTAATTTGATGCAGAATCTTTCATAATTTAGTCTCCATTACCACTTATGCTTTTAAAAAACTTGACGTTTGGAACCAATAATTATGTAGTTGGTGTCTTTAAGTGATGGTATATACAATCAGAAATGTAACTAACTCTTTTGTCAATTGGTGCCTCCCTGTGGGTAGCGAAGCTAGCGGGGTAAAACAGTAGTGAAAAGCATAAAGACATTTGGGCCTTCTGGTTATTATCTCTGTGCTTATTTATTACTTGATTTATAGAAGCTCTCTTCTATAATCGATATGGTGCCGAGGTATGCTCACTAGTTCCTTTCCTTCTAATGGACACAAGTTAATGCTTGTTATTCCCAATCAGAGATTATTCTTCAAAAAACATTTACCTTAAGATAACCCTTTAATTGATTAAGAAGTAACGAGGGAGACGCGCGAGCCTCGATTGTGCTTACGTGGCATTGCGGTGGTTTTGCATCATTACTATATCGATGAGTCCTTCTGCATTACCGCGGGATTATGTGGAAACATGTGCGCCATTTGTGTCTGAGTGGTAAAATATTGTCAAAATGGTTGGTTTTGTTGACCCGAACCACAGACTCGAACCTCTCGAAGATAAATTTGGCTACTTCTTTATATAAAGAATAAGGGTGATTGATTTGATGATTCGTTAGTGAAGTTGCAGGTTAAAGTTCAACTTTAGTTTATCTGAGGTTGTCATGCCGAGTTGAATTTTGAAAAATTAGAATATAGTCCCGCTACTAGTGGTCTACTAAAGTCGGAGTATAGCGGTCTTAGTTAGTTTCTTATCAGGTTATCGCGTCAGCCCGATAAACCCGATAAAATATAATGATATATTAGAAAATCCTTAATTTTTGAGAAAAAGTCATTAAAAAATCTTTTTTTAACTGAAGGACAAAAGTATGAATTTTAAAGGGCAAATCACAAGGGTAAACATCATACTTGTCACGATATCTTTTTATAACTCTAAACTTAAAGGATTTTGTTCTTCTCTGATCATACAATGTCATATTTTTTGGCGTCTTTTGTGGTGGTAGATTCATGACGGATTCTCTGAGGTTGACCATTATTGCGCCCGTCTTGTCGCTGTATGTAGATAAATTCATTAGAACATATCATAGTCACTCTTACTTAGATTGGTCTTGTTAA
The DNA here is from genome assembly GCA_026074375.1 of Tanacetum coccineum. Taxonomy (NCBI): domain Eukaryota; kingdom Viridiplantae; phylum Streptophyta; class Magnoliopsida; order Asterales; family Asteraceae; genus Tanacetum; species Tanacetum coccineum. The sequence goes on along the minus strand of BQNB010038857.1, from coordinate 10,874 downwards.
TAGAAACTCCAAGAGACCACAAGTATACAATAATAGTCACAAATCACAAAAACACTCAAATAATCACAATAACCAAAAAAAAAAAATATTAACTTAAGTATTTAGAACCCCACGTCATATTAAAACCCCAAGTCATAAAAAATCAAACCCACAAACTCTCATCTCATCATCTTCATACAAAATCTCTACAAACAATTTAGGAGCTGATTCGATCCAAATAGTCTATATATAATTAAATATATATCTAAATTATCTCAAACTAAATTAGAGATATAGTAAAGTATCCCGTCTTGATAAGAGAAATTGCTTTGAGGACAAACAATATTTTATCTCATGGAATGCGTATCCTGAAGAGTCCAATTCTCCTTATTGATTTTTGAATTTGATTTTTATATTGACTTTGATGTGTTTTGTTTATTTAGAATTTCGAACTTCCACGAAGGTATCTTGTTTGATGCTTGAATATCAAATATTTTGAATTTTGATTCTACTTCTAAAAATTAAACACAAAAGCAACTAAAGGCAAACAAACAAATAAGGCAATTAAAGATTTAAAATAAAAAAGTTAACGGGAATTATAAAACGCGACATATAAGCAATTAATTTCAAATTCAAACTCAAATTTTAATTCTAACAATCCCTTAAATTGACTTAAAAAAGTAAGATTTTTCATAAAAAAATTATATATATGTATTTTTTTTTATTTTATTTATTATGATAGTCTAAAAAATCGAAGTCTTTTAGGTAATCTAGAAAAATTAACTAGATATAATATCAGTATGACTGTAATCCTAAACTATTCTAGAAAAATTATAGAACATGTACTTGTGAGAATTATGAGATAATGATGAAAGAATAAAAATAAGAAAATCAAGGTAAAGAGCTTAAAGAGAATAAGCATCAAACAAACAATTATGGAGTCAGAATAAGGATCATTTTGTAATGAATAAGTTACATGTATAAATAATAAATCTATAAACAACCTCTAAATGATAAAAGGACCCTGTGTAAGGGCGCTATATGGTTGGTTTTGGTGGGTGAGTTGTTAAAAACGTATAAGGTTAAGGTCTGAGGTCAAGGGGTGTTTCGCGTCATGCTCACCCTTGGCTTACCTATACCCTTATATGTTTTATTTTTCGAAATTTCTTGTGTGACAAAAAGCGCCTAGTAAGGTCTAGCTTAGAAAACGCTCTCTCTCACTGTTGCTATAAATGAAGCAAAATTTTCATAACTTAGAAATTAAGCTTGTGTAATTAAGCTTTTATAAAGCCACAGTTTGTCTTTTAACAAAAAATCCTTTATTGAAGCTTAAAAGCTCTAAAACTGTTTTAGCTAAAAGCTTTAATAGCTTAAAGCTTCACTAGCCAAATAAGCATTTTAAAGTATTAAAGCCACTTTAATAAAGCAATGACGAATCCAAATTAAGCCCAACCTAATAAACCATACTGCTCAACTAACAGATAAGCTTATAAGCTAAATATTATTGAAACAATAGATTCTACAAAAGATGGCAGCAAATCAAACTAGTTGTATAGAGCAAAACAAGATAGAGTTCGTTTTGAGCTAGTATTGTTTTCAAGCACCCTTAAACAGAACAATTATGATCTTGAGCGATGTTTATAAAAACTCGCAAAGATATGTATACTTCAAAATTATCTAAATCAAGCAATTAAAAAGTATTTTGAAAATCAAATAAGCTAAGAAAAGGCTAAAAGAAAAAGCTAGTTCAGACTGTTTACACTATTTTTGGGCTGTTTTCGAATTTGTTTATCGTAACGAACATTAAAGTCTAATTTGCACGCCGCTAAACTAAGAAAGACAGATATGTTAATAAGCCATTAACCTAAAATAAGCCATAACTTATTAATTATGACCCTCATTGACTAATTGTGCACCAAATTAAAAAAGCTAAAACTTACTTAAGCTAACTGAATTTTGAGAATGAAAATGGCTAAAAAAAACTATTTAACCTATCTGATGCAATGCTGACAGTTTTCACCAAAAGTGCAAAAAACACTTGCACACTTACCTAATTCAATTCTACTGCATTTTTAGACTTTTAAACAAGTTTTGGAATGACATCAAACAATACTTAAATAAAATCAACCAAGTAGAGCTGATATGACAATTCTAAAGACTCATAGATTTAAATTATGAATGAAACAACTAAAATTGAATTTTAGACTTTAAAAGCTGAATTAATACTAACTCTAAAGACTCAAATTAAGCTTGATAAAAATTAAGGAATGATATCAGTAACTTCCGACAGCTTCCTGACGAATCTTTATTCGAAGCTTGGGAACGTTACAAGTTGTCAATTGATCGGTGTCCTAATCATAACATGTTACCCATCACTCAAATAGATACATTCTATAATAGGTTGCTTTGAGACACCGGGATACAATCAATGCTGCTGCTTGAGGCACCTTTATGAAAAGGCGACTTGAAGAGTGTTATGATTTAATCGAAAATATGACCGCTCACCATAATGACTAGGATACCTCAGCTCAAAGGGGCGAGTCATCTAGATCGATCACTTCTTCATCTCCTGAGATAGTGGCCCTAACTCAGCAAATTACCGAAATGAACAAGAATTTTTTAAGAATGAGCCAATCCAATCAGCAAGTTAATGTTGTTAATCTAAGTTGCGAGACTTGTGGTGGTCCACATCATTATTCTGAGTGTCAAGCCGCCGATGGATTCACTCAAGAGGACGTATATGCTGTTACGAGAAACTATAATGCGAGAGGTAACTCTTACCAACCTCAAGGAAACCGTAATATCTGAAGCTATCGTTCCAACAATTATCTTGGGACACCCGGTTTCAATCAAGAAAATAATTCAAATCAGAATAATCAAAACTTCAAAACAGAAATAACCAGTATCAAAATTGTTCTAATCAAGGTTATCAGAATTAAGGATTTCATCAAAATAACCGAGGGCAAAATTTTAACCAAGGGAATAATTATAATTAGAATCAAGGCTTTAATCAAAACCAAGGTTAAAATTTCAATCAAAATCAAGATCAGACAAATTTTTACCAAACTCTAAATTTTCCTTCTACGGATAAGATATTAAGACAACATATGATTGCGTCTGATGCTAAGTTTCAATTATTAGCAAATCAAATGACAAAAATTGAAAAATCTCTTAATGAAAGACCCCAAGGTGCGCTTCTTAGCAACATCATTCGTAACCCTAGGGAAGATATTAAAATAATTACATCATGGAGTGGTATTACGATGGCTGGACCCTCAGTTCCATTTCCTAATCCTCCTTCTTCTTTTAAGGAGGTGGAACGAGACCCGTAGATAACCATGGACCAAGTGCACATTTCAAGTTCAGAAAACATGTCCCATCTCCGGTAATCCAGCCAGCTCTCGCTTCTAAATCGAATGAGATTCTTGAGCGAAATCCTCATCAGCCTCCTATTCCTTATCCTTCGAGGTTGAACAAGGATAAGCTTCAAGACAAATCTGATATACAAATTACAAAGTTCTTGAAAATCTTCAAGAAACTTCATTTCAATATCAGTCTTGTAGATGCATTGGCTTAGATGCCAAAATATACTAAAATGCTAAAATATTTCCTTACCAATAAGGAGAAGCTTCTTGAATTAGCTAATACTCCTTTGAATGAAAATTGCTCAACAGTTCTCTTTGATAAGCTTTCGAAAAAGCTTGGAGACCCTGGGAAATTTCTTATATCGTGCTACTTTAAAGAAATTAAGGTTTGCATGTCCTTAGCCGATCTAGGGGCAAGCATCAACCTTGTGCCTCTTTCTGTTTATCAAAAGCTTAATTTTAGGGAACTTAAACCCACTCGCATGAGCTTAGAGTTAGCTAACCGATCGGTCACATATTCGGTTGGTATTGCTGAGGATGTGTTTGTATAGGTGGATAAGTTTACGTTCCAAGCTGACTTCGTTGTCGTTGACTATGATGTTGATCCTCGTGTCCCCCTTATCTTAGGGAGACCATTCTTAAGGACGGCATGTGCTCTAGTCGATGTATATGGAGAAGAGTTGACTCTTAGAGTGGGGGATGAAAAATTGATCTTCAATGTTGAGAGCACTTCGAAATATCCTCATAAACATGGAGATAAGTCAATCAATCAGATTGATATCATTGACACTAAATGCGAGGAACATTTTCACGAAGTGTTAAATGTTCAAAAATTGATTCATCCTTTTAGTGGAAGTCCCACTCCTTCTTCTGATCCTGTTGTCGCGTCTCTCCCCCCATCTCTTACCCCCTTTGGGATAGTGAGTTTCTTTTGGAAGAGACCGACGCCTTTCTTGCTCTAGATGATTCAATACCACCTGAAATTGATAATGGAATATATGATTCGTAGGGATATATTCTTAAAGAATTACATCCCTACCTCGATTACGCATTTTAGAGAGAACTTTAAAGTTACATGTGATTATCGCTAAAGACTTGAAAAGGGAGGAAAAGGATCAGCTTATTAAGATTTTAAAGTCACATAAACGAGCAATTGCTTAGAAAATATCTGATATCAGGGGCATTGATCCTAATTTTTGCACCTATAAAATATTGATGGGAGATGACTTTAAACCTGTTGTCCAACACCAGAGAAGGGTAAATCCAAAAGTTCATGAAGTCATTAAAGGAAGTTATCAAACTTCTGGATGCCAGATTGATTTACCCTATCCTAGATAGTTATTTGGTTAGTCCTGTGCACGTCGTACCAAAGAAAGGTGGTATGACGGTGGTTACTAATGATAATAATGAGTTAATTCCGACTATATTGGTCACGAGATGGCGTGTTTGTATCGACTATCGAAAATTAAATGACTCCACTCATAAAGACCACTTTCCTCTTCCTTTCATGGACCAAATGCTTGAACTTTTAGCTGGGAATGTTTACTATTGTTTTCTTGATGATTTTTCTGGGTATTTCCAAATTCCTATTGATCCCCAAGACCAACAAAAAACCACATTCACCTGCCCTTATGGAACTTTTGCTTACCGTAGGATGCCTTTCGGTCTTTGCAATGCCCCAGGAACTTTTCAAAGGTGCATGGTGGCAATTTTTCATGATGTGATTGAGAAAACCATGGAAGGCACCAATCTTGTCTTAAATTGGGAGAAGTGCCACTTTATGGTTAAGGAAGGTATTGTCCTTGGCCATAAGATTTCTATGAATGGTATTGAGGTTGATCGTGCTAAAGTTAATGTTATTGCTAAATTACCTCCTCCCACTACGGTTAAAGGAATAAGGAGTTTCTTAGGTCACGCCAGCTTTTATCGAAGATTCATCTAAGATTTCTCCAAAATAGCCCGGTATATGACCCATCTCTTAGAGAAAGAAATCCTGTTTGTGTTTTCAAAAGAATGTTTTGAATCATTTGAGTATCTTAAAAAAAATTAACCGAGGCTCCAATTCTCGTGGCCCCTAACTGGGACTTACCGTTTGAGATCATGTGCGATGCAAGTGACTTTGCGGTAGGAGCAGTCTTGGGCTAGCAAAAGAATAAATATTTTTAGCCCATACACTATGCGATTAAGACTTTATCTGATGCTCAGGCACATTACACCAATACGAAAAAAGAGTTATTAGTTATGGTGTATGCGTTTGAGAAATTCCGGTCTTACCTTGTCATGTCTAAGACAATAGTGTATACGGATCACTCGGCTTTAAAGTAGTTATTTGCTAAGCAAGATGCTAAGCCGAGATTATTCTGATGGATTCTCTTTTTCCAAGAACTTAATATCGAGATTCACGATAAAAAAGGAGCAGAAAATCTAGCGGCTGATCACTTGACTAGACTTGAAAATCCTCATAAAGAGGATCTCGTTGAAATGGAAATGAATGATAACTTTCCACACGAGTCCCTGAATATGATTTCCCTTAATGATGAAAATGAACTCCCATGGTTTGCCGATATTGCAAACTACTTAGTAGATAATGTGCTTATTAAAGGGATGTCATCCCAGCAAAAGATTTTTTTTCAAGGATATTAGGCATTATTGTTGGGATGACCCCTATTTATTTAGGATATGTGCTGACCAAATAATTAGGCGATGTGTAGATGGGGAATAAGCTATGGATATTCTAGAAGCTTGTCACCATGGTCCCGCTGGAGGACATCATGGCCCTAACTACACCGCCAAGAAAGTTTTCGATTCTGGTTTCTTTTGGCCCACTATATATCGAGATGCCCTTGACATGGTCAAACACTGTGAAAATGTCAACGTCAAGGAAATAATCTCATAAAGGGATGAAATGCCCTAGAATCTTATCCAGATTTGTGAGATCTTTGACGTATGGGGCATCGACTTTATGCGGCCGTTTCCGTCATCACGGGAGAACAAGTATATACTCGTGGCTGTCGATTATGTTTCCAAATGGGTTGAAGCCAAATCCTACCTACAAATGATGCCCGAGTAGTTGTGAAGTTTTTGAAACAATTATTTTCTAGATTTGGAACCCCACGGGCCATTATTAGTGATCGAGATACACATTTTTGTAGTGATTATTTTTCTAAGGAGTTTGAAAAATATGGTGTTAAACATAAGCTTTCTACTTCGTATCATCCTTAAACTAGTGGCCAAGTGGAGGTATCTAATCGTGGTTTGAAAAGGATTTTAGAGAGGACAGTAGGTGAGCATTGTGCTAAATGGGCTAATAAGTTAGATGACGCTTTATGGACTTTCCGTACCGCTTTTAAGACCCCTATTGGTTGTACTCCATATAAGCTTATGTACGGTAAAGCTTGTGATTTACTCATTGAGCTCAAGCTCAAAGCTTACTCGGCCTTATAGTGGACTAATTTTGATCTTTAAACTGTGGGTGATCACCAAAAGATTCAATTAAATGAATTAAATGAACTTCGGGATCAGGCCTATGAAAATTATTTGATCTATAAGGAAAAGACAAAGAAGATTCATGATTCAAAAATCAAAAACCAAGAATTCCATGTCGATGATCGTGTTCTTCTTTTTAATTCTAGATCAAAGATTTTCTCGGGCAAACTGAAATCTCGTTGGTCCGGCCCATTTACACTTATTGAAGTGTTTCCTTATGGCATCGTTGAGTTATCCCAACCCAACGGTCCCAACTTTAAGGTAAACGGGCATCAGATCAAGCATCACCACAGAGAGGACATCCCTGCTTTGGATGTCCTGGATCTCCATCTTTTCCTTATGAACAACTAAATCTGGGGGCGAGTCAAGCTAGTAACTCGTTAATAAACAAGTGCTTCTCGGGAGACAACCCGTGTTATCTATCTATTTTTATTTTTATTTTGAATGAGTGTGATGTAGTATGAGAATAAGTGTGAGGGAGTGCTTCTCTCCATGTTGTGTTTGATGGCTATCTGTTTTTGCTCGCAGGATTTCCTATGATCATGAAGACTACCGTGCTTGTTTTCAATCCTCCAACATTCGGTCTCTGATCTATTGCATGATTATATCTTAGGGAAATCTTCTATCTTGATCATATATATATATATATATATATGATATTGTTTCCCCTTTCACACTTGGAATTTTTAGCATTTGTCTTTTTCGTTCCCTAGTGTGGGGGTGGTATAACAACCCGCAATTTTCATCAATATCCATCTATTAAATTAGATGCAATGTAATATCCATCTATTAAATTAGATGCAATGTAACATCTTTATATACCACCTTTAAACAGGGAAATTTTTCGCTTTATTCCATTATGCAACGTAACTTGCATAACTAAAGTAAACGAGCTCACACAACCACATATGCAATCTCTATCTATGTTTATATCAAGCAAACATCATAGCATATCAAGTCAATAATCTATTATCCATTTTATCATGTACGTTATCTAATTAACATAACGATATTATCAAATGAACATTATCCGTTAACGTTTATGCCTAAAACCTAATTTTAAGTAAACATTCAAAATCAATGTACAAGCAAACAAGGCATATGTACAAGTAATCTATGCATAAAATTCAAATATAAATTCCCTCTAAATCAAGGTACAAGTCTTTTAATGCACAATGTACAAATAAGTAATGCACGAATTCAAAATAAGCATTTTCCCACCATTTTTCCTAAGGATTTTGTACAAGCCACTTAAGCACAAAGTACAAACTCTAATGCACGACATTTAAACAACATTTCCCTCCATTTCATTTCAATTGTACATGTTTAAAACCAAGAAACCCTAACCCGAACTATAAGCCAAAACCTGCCACCCTTTTTACCTCCATTTCTACCCATTTTAAACCCAACCTTGCACCCTACCACCTCCATGACCTTACCCTTATGTCCTATAGCAGCTTACAAGCACCTCCCTTTCAATCCTTGGCCACCAAGAAAGCCACATCACCCCCTTGTTTCTCCTTGTAAGCCGCGACCACAAACACCCCTCCAACACTTCATGGCTAGTTTCTAGCCTCGAGGTTGTGTTCTAGGCGTACGAACCAAGTAAGCCCCATTCGATCCATTTTACAAATCTTAAGCTCGAATCCTTGTTCTATAAGCTATTTTTCTGTTTTGAAACTCTTATAAGTATCTTATAATCATGTTTGAACCCTTGTTAAAAGACTTGAGGCTCACACTCACTCATTGTTAATTTCTTAAACCAAACCGAGCCCTAGAAAACCCTAAAACCTATTTTCGTGTACTAAATAAGCTAAAAGCCATAACCAGTTGTTATAAGCTATTCCTATAAGCTTATTTATCATTTCTATAAGATTTTTATCAAGTCTTCAAAGCTTAAACCCATCGGGTTAAATTTTATAAACCAAACGACCCATTTTGGTGTTTTTAAACTCATAAGCTCTTTTAATAAGCTACAAGCTCGTAAAAGCAATTAATCCTAACTTATATTAGCTTATTCTAATAAGTTATAACCTGCAAATAGCTTTTTATATTGAAAAATACCTTATTATAGTTTTTGGACTTGTTTTGCAAATTAAATTCCATGCAAGGGTATATATTGTAACTTTTAGAAATTAATAACTCCAAGGGCAATTTCTGTAATTATATTAAAGTTATAACTCCAAGGGCCATTTCTGTAATTATATTAAAGTTATAACTCCAAGGGCTAATTTTGCCAAGTTTTAAAGTTAAAGGATTAATTTATATACAAGTTATATTTAAAGGATTACTTTTATAAATACATATAAATCAAGGGTATTTATTGCCAATTTCACATTCTTAAAATTATAAAATATAATAATATTTTATAATAATTATAAAAATATATAAATATTATAAAACTTGATTTTATTAAAACCCGACACATTTATCGTTATTAATCATCGATCGACGTTTATAAAATCAATTACGTTATATAATTAACGTAATTTATCATCAACTAGCTTTTGAAGAAACTTAAAACTATAACGTATCACGTTACTAGGGAGCTTCATGTGAGGGGTTTCATTTGGGTATACGTTTTGACGAGTTTGTTGGATTTACGATTTAAAGTGTCCTGGCTCCTCAAACGTTTACTACATGACCTCTGAATTATTATGGCCCGAAAAGTGATACGATATTTCCTTAATAAATCTAATCAAAATGATATTTCATTATGACGTAAAACATATCCAATCAAACTAAGACTTGACATATTACCCAGGTTGTGTGACGAAGCCGTTACTTTCATTTCATATACTTTTGCCATCAATCGGATTTCCCTGTACTATTAAGGTGAGTTCATAGCCTCGCATTCAATCTTTTAAATGTTTCATAAACCCGCGAGGGGGATACATGCTATAAACCATAAATGCAAGTATTTTTCTATATGCTATCCTGATACATTATTGCGTAAGTCCCTACTTTTGCTATTAAGTTCCCACTATCATGAACCGTTAATTACTCGTCGGGGTAAGCGCAAATGCTGTGAATAGATCTATTTAGGACTGGACTCCCCGTTGGTGTACCTATATTGTCGGTAACCAATAGCACACATTTGAATAACTTTACGAGGGTTTTGGCAAAGACACCCGTTGGGGCAATTATTTATGATTATTTAACCTAAGGTTTCGGTGTCATGAGCTTAGGGAAATAATACTATTTTTCATGATAATTGTATGTGTTGCAATTATTACAAACTATGGGTGTATAACAACGTAACCCACTATTGAGCTTGTATTCAAAACTGTTTACTATAAACCTATGAATTTCACTCAACCTTTGTGTTGACTTTTTAGCATGTTTATCTCAGGTAACTGAACATCTTATGGCACAGAGTGGCACGAACTTGAAGATGGCTAAACTGTTATCATTCAAACTTTATGTTTTCATGTAGATTTTGGGACCTCTGTTTGTAAAAAATCTGATAAAATAATGAATGATAACAAATCTTTTAAAAACATCTATTTAGTCGTTTTCTACGATTATAACTGTTGTACTATGAAATAATACCCCATATTAGCTTCCGCTGCTATATGTCAAAAATGGGGGTGTTAAATGGTTGAAACCCATCAAAACAAAAAGAAAACAATTCAGGATCGATTTATATGAATGAACAATTAGGTTTTGATGGCGGCCAAACATCACCACTTACACTCCCCTGTAGGGAAAACTTCTATTCCACCGTCAAACATCAAATCATGAAGTCCATTGATGTTTTTCACCTTTCTTGCAAAAAGTACATAATACCATATCGACTTACATCAAACGACCAATAGTAATTATACCCCGTCTCACAAAAAAAACTTACACGAAAAGCACACTACCCACAAACCACTGATTAGCAGACCAAGAAGAAAAACCCTAAAATTTTAAGGTTTTTTTTTGGTAAAGGGTTACCCCGGTAAATTTGTATTAATCACAAGAACAAATCAAAGTACAATGGAATATGGCTAAGGTACCACATTAACCTCAAGCCATAGCTTGAACCTCCTACACAACTAA
>BQNB010038856.1:0-48464 GCA_026074375.1 Tanacetum coccineum | reverse complement strand
ATGAAACCGTATGAAAACGTATAATAACGTCGGACAAAAAAACGGACAAAAACGAAAAAAACGTACTAAACAGATAAAAAACAATTTTTTTTTAATTAATAATATAAAAAAAGGGCGATAATAATAATAATCATAATAATAATATTATTAATAATATTATTAATAATAATTAAAAAAATTAAAAAATAAAAATAAAACGAAAAAACAATAATAAAAATAATAAAAAAATTAAAAATAAAAAATAAAATATTTGCAAAATACATCTCTGTGGTTTTTTTACACAATACATCCCTCGTGAGAAGATAACGGAAAAATATTTGCATCGTTCGTCCTCATGGATGTATTATATCAAACGTCTGCCTAACGAAGGATGTAGACTGCCAAAACTTTCTAACATTGATGTATTTTGCAGTTACTCTTTTATATAACCTATAGAGTTTTCCAAAAGTTCATCTTTTTAGACCTAGCTTTGCAATGTTACTTGTTTAACTAACTTTTATAAGAATAAAGTGGGAACCAATTGTGTAAGATATGACCCATAACCTAACGCGTTAGATCCAAAAGGTTCCCAACAACTTGTACCGCAAAATGGAATCACGTGCATGCCCCATTGTCCTTTAGTTTTTTTCTTTTTAAATCGTAGTTTTGATCACATATGGTTGCTAAGACTCGATGCATGTGGTAGCGATGGCATACGACCCGTTTTCGTATTGCTAGGATCGTTCATTTATATATTGATTGATATTTATATGGTTTGGAGATTGAGCCATGGACAAACTACTAAAATACATCTTTATTATGTCACGAGATAGTCAAATAGAGACGAGAGAAGCAAAAGTTGTAACACATCTCGAAAGATCTTGACCTCTTGACAATCTCTTGAGTTAATCTTGTATTACGATCTCTTGATAGATAATGAAGCTTGAAAACAACAATGTATTGATGAAGTTTGATAAAAGACGTTAACCCCATGACTTAAGCTTGCAGTAAAATGTGACTAGAATGTTGTGGTGGCCTCGGGAGATTGGTTACGAAACAACCCCATGCCATATACTCAACTCGTGATGTATATGTTGCACACAACCACTTGACCTAACGTCTACCTCGTGAGTCACTTAATAAGAATCTCGTACTGTATTAAATAGTCAATACCAACCATGTGATATATTAATCTCATATCCTACATAATCATAATGCTTAATAGGTGATACAGTTTGACATTTTCTTTCATTAACCCATTATCAAGCTTACTCTGTTTCCGAGTTTGAAGAGAAAGGAAAAGATTTAGGAAGGTAACAAAAAAAATTTGTGTTCCTAAAATTTTTTTAGAAGAGAAGAGAAAAGTAAAGGAAATTTCACTCATAATCTTCTTTTCAATTTGAGATGATTTGGAAAGAAAGAAAGGAGGAGTGTGCTTGCCTTTTCTTATTTACTTAAAATTGTTTATTTTTTTCACTCATCTTTTAAACTCAGGAACACAAAAAAGTTATGTCTTACTCTTTCCTTTCCTCCTGAGCTCGGGAATACAAAGAATCCAATCATTTCTTCTTCACTTCACTCCACTCCTCATTTTCCCATACACTTTGTCTCAATGTTTTGAAACCCGGTTCGACCCGGCCGGTTGAACCTGTATTGGTCGGAAAAATGTCCTCGTACTGTATTAAATAGTGAATACCTAGCCCCACACCACACCCGGGGCCCCCAACCATGTGATATATAAATCTCATGAGAAGCTAGATATCCAAGTCCAATCACATGTAACCGCGGACCGATGTATCATATCCTACATAATCATAATGTTAATAGGTGATACATTTTTGACATTTTCTTTCATAACCATTATCAAGCTTACTCTGGTTCCGAGTTTAATTAGGAGAGAAAGGGAAAGGATTTAGGAAGTAACAAAAAAAAAATTGTGTTCCAAGTTATTTTAAGATTTATTTAGAAGAGATGAAAAAAGTAAAAGATAGTAAATTATCTCAAAATTTCACTCATAATATACGTGTGGCATAATTTTATTTTTTACATGTTATATTTGTTAGTATATGGTTTTTAGGCACAATATATGAAATATTCATGATTTATATATATATTTTTTTGTATCATTAGAAATATTTATTTATTTTTTTGTTGTGGAAGGCCGGGTTGACCTGGCGGTTGAACCGGTGACCCGGTGACTCGACCGGGTCAATTAGAGACCCGGTTTTCAAAACATTGCTTTGTCTTCTTCTCATACACTTTGTCTTCAATGGTAATAATCTTTTGAAAATTCTTTAACTCTTTGTTAATCTATATTCTCAATTCATTATTGGAGATGCTTTTATTTGATTTTGTGTTTTTATACGCGTAACACATATATAAATAATATTGAGGGACATTCACTTTTTGTTAAAAATAGAAAAAGTGGAAAGACTAAAAGGTCACTGAATATTAATCCTTTATTTGATGCACTCATTGTTGTTGACTTTAGTCTCTTTAAAGAGATCTTCCGGAATTCAATTCATGCATGCCTAACGAAATAAACTACTGTAGTTAATTTTGTACAGTAGTTAATTTGGTATAATGGTATGAAACATTGAAGTCATGGTGGCATACGTCGCTGTGACTTTGTGAGATCAGCGCAGACCTTTAATATATCTTTATATTCATTCAAGTGTCTAGGATTAATTGTTTGCATGTGTGGAAACTGAAAAGTAACTAAAAATTCATGCATCTAAATTCATCATCATTTTATTACTTAAATGCAAGTCCTTACATGCTGTTGCTCCATACAGCTACTTGTCTGATCTACAAACTTTTTCAAACGACTAGGTTTCACAAAATGGTTATTAGAACTTTCTATCTATTACCATGGGAAACATGGTGAAAAGTTTATAAATTGGATAGGACCAAACTTTATACTACTAATTAATAACTAGTGAAGCTAGCGAATCTATTTTGTTTCTAGTTTAATTATTGTGCAGTCTTTGCATTGACATTTGTTGTTGTTTTCTTACTTCAAACTTCAAAAACATTCTATTCAAACTAGCAAAGGTTGAACACTTTGGCATGTTGCATTCATTTTCAATATTTTTTATTAAGGATATTGTAGTGAAAGCTTTGAATCAAACTGTCTGTTTTATCTTGCTTGAAAATGATTTCACTAAAAGTCTAAAAACATTACAAATACAGAACGTTATTAACTCGTTTATTGTGTAGTTACACATTGAATTTGCATTTTATAAAGTGAAGAAGGGTCCAAATGGAACCGTTTAAATATTTGGCGATTAATGTCAATATTCAGTTTTTGACTTGTATCATATGTATCCATGTGCTATTGATGCGGTGGTGGTTTGCAGAATTATTTAATGATAATGTTTGAGTTCAAATTTACAATTTAGTTGGGTTAAGATTGACAAAAAAACAAAAACAAAAAACAAATCACAACCAAAACCGAAACCACCAAAACCAAAGAAAAAAACTCTCTTGTAAATTATACTGCATCTGATGTTAATTGGCCATTAATGTAACTTGCAAACATCCAAACATTTGTCTTTTATAATACTTCGCTTCGATGTCATCTCCAACCATGTACCTTCAAATTAGAGGAGATAAAAGTATTATTCACAACATTCATCCTAAATAAATTACCACTCTTTCCGTCTTAAAATAATAAGTGTTTAGTTTAACTTTTCAAACACAAATTGATTTAACTTTAACTTTAAATATTTTGTTTTTTATATAATATTTAATAAAAATTATACCAATAAAAAATACACTTAAAACTCAATCCATTCGTATATTTTACATCAAGTATTATATAACACACATAAAAATAATTAAAGTAAAAGTTGAATCAGTTGACTCCTTAAATGTTACAACCAATATACTTTAACAGTCTAAATCTAGACCACTTATTTTGAGACAGTGTAATCTTCTCCTAATATGTACTCTATATATTGAGTATCTAGTGCAAGGTTTGGAAGATGTAGCATGTAGAAAAACTAATCAAATGGTATTATAAAGCATTTGAATGATATGGAGAATATTGATCAATACTCCTAAAAATCTTCTAATGTGAAGGATGGTTGGAGATGATTTGTGTCTCCGTTCTTCAAATATGGAGAAAATAGATGTTTGGAGAAGAGGGTTAAAGATGGTCTAATCGTAGGCCATGTCTAAGTTGCATTGAACGTAAAACTATAGTTAATGAGACAAGATAATTTGCGAGTTACTCGATATTAGCTAGCACCATATTTGAAATTCACCTGATTAAAACCGAGTCAAGCTCGAGTTACCACAGTAAACTTTCATTCGAGCATGAGTATCAATGTTTTCGGCTCATAAAACTGCTAGCTTTATCAAGCTTGCATTTTTTAATACAGTTTTACATGTGTGTACATGTATATGGAGACGAGTAATGTTAACCTCACTAAATAATGTTCCCAACTTTCCAATATTGTTAATCGAGATGAGTCAAACCGAGAAACGCAAGGGTATTAATTACGTCACCAAGCGCAAGCATAAAAATTGATACTCCATCAAGCCGAGTCGAGTTTCAAGCTCGAGTTTTAGAGTCGAGTCGAGTTCCGAGCTTAACAATGTTCGACCCCAATTCTACTTTATTACATCCCTAAGTACAAGTATCAAATTTCAGTAAAAAAACGGCTTAGTCTATTGCGTTGCTTAACTTATGTAGTGTTCCAAAACCAGGTTAACCCTCTTCATAAACAAAGAAATTGCACATTAAGTTTGAGCTAACTTAACGGAATAAAAGATACAATAAGAAAAATATTTCAATTTATTGAGAAAAAAAAAGTAAATGGTCAACAGCAGGGTTCGAACCTGCGCGGGCGGAGCCCAACAGATTTCAAGTCTGTCTCCTTAACCACTCGGACATATTAACGCTTTGTTTTATTTTGCCTCTTTCAACTTACTTTACTACGTTTTCTTTCTTCATAAATTATGTTGGGTTTAATCTTGATGGGTCGGTTTACAAGTCGGGTATTTGTTAGTTGGTATTTCAGTATTTGAATAAAGTAGAGGGTAAAAGATCATGGGATGAATGAATCATTGGTATGACCAAGTATTATGGAAGACCAAGCACTTTTCCACATGTTTTACGTGTGCATTGGTTCCTGTTTAGTAGGAATAGTGGTGCACGTTTGTTTGTTTAGTATTTTAGCATATAATAATAACAAAGCGTACGAGGTCCTAAACATAAAGAACTCACATACATAATCCTAGGCTGAGTCACATCAGAACCCAAACATTATATTATAAAACTCGACTAGCTCGCGAGCTTAGTACTCTAAACTAGCTCTAGATAATACGAGCTCCGAATAAAAAAAAATTAAACGAGCTCTAGAGTAAATGTCTGCGATCTCGAGCGTCAGAAGCTTCCTGACAGCTCGCTGCGTAGGCACCGTTCCCCCCTAATGACTGCCGACAATTTGTTCCACCTTACTTGTTATAATTCGGTTTAATCGTACATACGTCCTTCTCTAATGTGAAGCATCAACATGTCTTTGCTGTTATCCAAAATGCTTAATCCATTACACGAACAAAATCTAATACCGTCTCATAAGCTAATAAATATGTAGAAAAGAGATAAGAAGAATAAAGTTGAAAGATTTATTAGTAGAGACAAAGCTAGAGATGGACAGATTACAACACTAAAAGCACACAAACTATGCAAATGGTAAGCCAAACACCATTCTCAATGTATATGGATGAGGGTTCCTATTTAAAACTTGGTTAATCATAGTGGCGTGTGGCTTTCTCACACTTGGTCCTGGCGCTATATTTTCTCTCATCTGCTTTCTTGGGCTTTGAGCCTCGAATATGGACAATATTAGATTACAAATCCAATCCCGTTGAACCCGACTTACATAAATCCTCATATTACATTAACAAGATCCTAATTACTACTAAATAAGTATCCGATAACATTCTTGTTACCGATCTTTATCAAAAAACATAAAGGAGCATTTATACTCATCTCCCCAATAGTTGAGGGTCTCTATCTCACATCTCCCATCCGTACCTACCGATAACGTGATGATAGTGACATATTGACGTGTATGCTTTTGCCTTGTTTTGGTCTTGTCTTGTTTGCATAATCGGCTTTGTCATGTCATGCTTTGTGCTCTTGATCTGAGAGCCTTTATCTATTTGCACCATAGTTAGAGCTCCTTGAGAGCGTTTATCTTGCAATCATGCTCCTTGACTGTGAATCATCCTGATATCTAGTACTTCCTTGATCTACCAGTTATGCTCATGACAATCCATGCTCACTACTTGAATTACATTTCTAGTTTGCTGCATTAAATGTCATTATATAACAGTTCAACAATCTCCCCCTAATTGATTGATATCTGTTTATTTGATTATGAGGCTCTTTGATATTTGGGTAAAAGAAACTAAAATACAACTATCTTATTAGCTTTGAATGATTGACTAATGAACGGCTTCGAGTATAGAGTCATGGTGGTTAAATGAAACCGACTCAATCAAATGGAATGAATGCGCTGTCAACCATCACGTCTTCTAAACCTGAAATAAGACAGTAGCAATACAAGATGAATATTGGCTTTGGTCATTCATCTTGAACCATTCTCAAGGAATTGCATTTGACCTCCAGAGGCGGTTCACCGGTTTTTATAGTATTAAATAACATATCACCTTTGATACATGTAGATTCAAAAATCTCGCATGACAAGGGTTTCCTAGCTCATAGAGCGTAGGATACTTCTAACAAAACACAGATGTAATTAGATAACATCGATGCCTGCTAGTATTCTCATAAGATAGATATTATGGAACGGCTAAAATATAAAAATTGTGAATAATCTACGCTAAATATATAAAAATAGATGGATTTAAGATGGAGGGACTAATTAAAGAAATTAAAAACCGTAATTAAATAGATATATCGTAGTACGCTCTAAAATATCATTTAAAGTCGTGAGGAAATATTAATGTCAATTTTGAATTATATTGAAATAATGAAAACTCAAGGAACGTAACTCAAAGGTCAGAACAACACGGTAAGCGTAAATTCAGATAGTTACTATCGTTCGTTAATGTCGTCAATTCAATTTACTGGAATCTCAAAATTAGATATCCAGTTATCACACAGATTGATTCTATATAGAATCTTGCAGTCACCTACCAAGAGCTTGTTCTATGATGTTGGCTCAAGCAAGGATTTCCATCTTCACTGTGAAATACTTAAGTATCACTCACGATAGTATCTGGCAGGGTAGGGAAAAGATCTCAAGATAATGCGTAGGATCTCATTTAGTATACCACTTTGTGAATTATGTGGTATTCTGAACAAGTGTAAAGTTTGACATTTGTGTCCTAACAGAATTTCATGGATATCTTGATTCTCTTCTGCTCTAGACACGATTTGTGCTCTTTGGATTTATAGTAATCGGAGCTGGAGCAACTGCCACCGTATATCTCAATATTTACAATCTCCGAGTGAGATGTCAATAGAATAACGATGTGTAATCATCGTTAAACATATGAGAAAGTTCTATTTGTATAGAAACCCGAATGTCATGTGAAGAAAGGTTTGTGCAATGCAATCACTGGGTCGCATGACGACTTACATCAATCTTCAACAATCAACATTAGGATATGATAGATTATGTATTGGAACGCCGGTTTTACGTGCTCATAATGTTAGTGTGGTAGGGCATCTTAATCTTTTCAACCTTTTATCCCTACATTTCTTTTTTCATTTCTCCAACGTCCCTTCAATGCTTTACCAAACGTCATTACTAACTACCAAAGACTTGTTGTGATTGTTACCAGTGTTATCTCAAATCTATCTGCATTTTTCCCACGGTATTAACCATTCGTTCTCCAATCAAACTAAGTGGAACTGCAATTTACTAACGTATGGAGTGACGCTTGGGTTAGGAATCTCATCGCCCTGGTTCTGATTGGATCGTGAGGATCTTATGACCTAACCCTAACTCATCTTAAGACCACATAATCAGGCTCACGTGACTAAATAGGATTGTTGGGTATAGAGATCGAACCACAAACCTAACCATTTTTATCTTGACAATTGTAATAATTTACAAATACTCAACTCCCCCTACCCAATGTGCTCCGAGTATTCGACAAATGTTTAGCACATAAGAAAATGTTGCACTTAGAGTCTTCTAAGATCACGATTCGTCACTGTAACCTGGGATTTCTAATTCTACTTTTTAATTCCTCCCCTTAGTTTTATAACTAATAAAACACTTAGTATTTAGAGAAATCTCCAATTGAATTATAAATTTGACCTAAAAAGAATGAACTAAATTCCATGAAGGGAGGAAAAATTATACCATAACGATATTGCCGATGAATATTCAGATTCCGATAGCTCCCTTCAACATAATATTGTGGGATATGACCAATATTTAATTAAAAACTTGATTGGAATGAAAACATTGAAAATGATCATATCCTAACACAAAATGTTGAATACGACGGAGTAGACTTATGCACTTAGTGAAACAATGTAAATTATTAATTGACAGATTAATGTTTCCGACAATCTTTAATTGTCATTCAAAATATAGTTTGGATACGATACAATTGACATTTATGAGATGTATCCGACACAAGGTTAAAAGACGATTTGTTATTTATAAAGCTCCCCCTACAAAAATTGATTCACATAAAAATAACATTCTACGAACTAACATATTGACCTATATACATATAAGAATTATTGGTTTTTTATTTAAAAATAAAATGTAAAAAGTTTATAAGAATTAACCTATTTTTTGTTGCTCGGTTCTTGAAATAAAATAGAATAACTAATACATCAACAAAAGACTATATCTTCAAAAAACTAAAACGAGCAAGCTGAAACATAGAATTATCACATCACCCCATCAAACCCACAACCACCTGAAAGACAATTGCCCAACAAATGCCCCACACAACTCTCCTTCGATACACCCCCCACCCTAAACCCCCACCCCCCAAAAACAGTCCCCCCCTCCCCAACCAAAATGACTGCCACAAATCCCATCCCTAACAAATAAACCTCCCTTAGTACACCTCACGCTCAAAACCCCCACAGAACGCCGCCAACAACCAACACAATAACGCTACCAGCTCCCAGCTCGTCCACATCCCGACTACCCTAACAGGATTACCCCAGAATGCTTGACAGCCCTAGCACAGACACCAACTACATATCTCACCCAAATATAGTCCCTGTCCAAAGTGAAATCCCTGCACTTTCACCTCCACTACATCTCTATATGCGAACCAATAAATAACACGCCAGAGCCGATGAAAATCAACATAACTAGTTACTTCCAATGTTAACTGCATACCCAGATACCTCGATGCAACGTCTACTTTTCTTTTTGTATTACATGAAACAATTTCTGATTTACCTCTTTTGTGAATTAAACTCCAACAAGGTTTACTAAAATTCAATAACCAAATAGGGAAATAAAATATTTTAAGAACTATTTCTTATTACAAAAATTAAATCAACTCAATACACCAACCGCGATCAACAAAAACTATAATACAAATCGCGAAAGTTTTCCCAATAGCAGTGACGCGTAGCACGCTACGGTTGTTTCCAGATTGAATAATTTGAAAATCAGTGTTTTTGAAGAAGCTCGGTAAACATATGCAATTACATGAAGAACGAGTGACCCTATCGCCGCCTTTCGAACAACTTTGATTTCTCCAATGAAAAAAACGACTTACCCCAAAGTACCCAGAAACTGCAAATACCGCACATTTTGACTATTTGATATATACGGTCACCAGCTGCTATTATGAACAATTACCTTGCCCCTTATGTGAAACCCGTGACTAAAAACAGATCTAGTATCAATAAACCATAGTATAACATATGAGTGGCCCCGGGGTCCGGACACTATACTACATTGCATCAGACTCCAACCGCTGCGGCATACACGTCAAAGTTAGACATTGATTAGTTTCAACACTCAATATCATGTGATCTCTAAAGATTCACATACCCATCACAAGTCCCTAGTTGACCTGAGTAGAATACCCCACAACAAACAAAACACATGCACATCCCTTTTACCCTTCACATCCTTCAATTATAAATCAGAGTGTTTCCCCATACCTCGTGATGATGTAGCGCATAAAGAGATACCCAAAGATGAGAAAGTAACCATGACGATAGAACGGTTTTTTCCGTGCATGATGATATGATAACGAGTGTATTTTTTCTTCATGTCTAGTGAATTAGCAAATTTGACAAGCGCGTTATAGACACTAAAACATGCTGTAAATGCAATTGCTTCAGCCCAGAAGAACAAAGGAACTTTAGCGGACGCTATTATAGACGGCAACGTACGATAGCAAGCATCAACAAGAGTACGGTTTTACGTCCATCTTTCGACAAACGCACGATATCAATGTTCAGGAGTTCAGTAGCAGTTGACTTTCGTGTCTTATATACCTTCTATTTGTAAAGATATGCCATGAATAGAGTTTTATCTTTAAGAATTCCAATAGTGCCTTATGTTCAGTATCGAAATTGATTGATCACTATGTGGCATGACGAACCTCTTTGACAAGTGAATGAGGAAAATCAACAAGAAAAACATCCATCGTGTTATCGTTCTAGGAAATCTCAAGAAGTGAGTCCAAGTGTATCTGAAGTAATCATCAACAATTACAAGAACATATTTCTTTCCATTAATGCTCTACTCGCATATGGACCACAAAGTCCATGTGTAGAAGTTGGGAAAACCGTCTTTTTGAGCTCCCGCGGTAGTTCTTAGTATGAAAAATACTTTCTTTTAGCATTCCCCAACTCACAAGAAGAACACAGATGATCTTTGACCGAATTTCAGCTTTGGAAGGCCATTCACAATATTATTCTTTGAAAGCAAGTTGATGGTGTCGAAGTTTAAATGAGATAGACGACGATGCCATAACCATGCTTGAGATGATGTTGCTTTAGCCATTAAGCAAATTGGATTGAGAGTTTGAAAATGAGTTTTGCAGAGAAATGGAATACAAATCTTGTGCCAAGAGAACCTTAGAGAATATCATTTCCCTTCAAATCACAGGATTATAAACATGTAGACTTTCGAAAAGCAACTTCTAAATCCGCATCACAGAATTGACCAACGGAGAAAAATTGTGATTAAGAGCCCTTCGACGTAAATAAACCCTACCTTTATGTATTAATCGTTCCTTGAACCAAGATCTCCATAACCAAGAAGTCGGAAGCAATATGATCATATTCCAAACTTCAACCGTTCCCAAAGAATTTCTTCTCCACCATAATTATTTAGCAAGTTTTGAGATTTGTTCCGATCAGTTATTTTGAGCACCCATTAGTTCTACTATTAATATAACTATCCTCTACGAGCTGCAAAAGAATAGAATAGATGTAGTGTGGACACCGTGTAACACCAAGGAGTCCTTATGTTCCCAAAATATAGCAGTTCTAGATGCATACCTAGAGGCATACTAAATATTTGGTTTAAACATTTCCTTGTTGAGAATTAAGGTTATCCAATTCATACCCGGGGGATATACTTAGGATACCACCATAACTGCATGTCTTACTAACTTTCACATATAACTTCCTAAGTTATGTTTTCTAGAATTCTTGGACAGTGGAGTCCTATTGCAACGTTTGTCTTACTGAATGTTGCAACAGATTGGTACACATTATGCTTGTGGTTTTCTAGTGAACTAAAAAGGCAACAGTCCATTGGTTGTCTTATCCTAGAATTCACTAAAGGCCATTGATATAATGTATAAACACACAAATCATGATTGTCATTCAGCACACATTTCCACAAGTAACACATACAAAGGTTAACGATTCGAGGTCTTAAGCATTTTCAAACTGTCATATAACACGCAGTTAGAGACTTTTTTATTATTTTAAAACTTAAACTTCCTACGGTGGTCTTCTACTTTCTTTGCTTCTTCCCTTGACTATTGTTTAGAAACATGACCCTATCTTTCAATCGATTGCTCTTAAGCTGTGGTCTGTCCAACACTAGTATTGGGATTTACTCCTGTAGAGAAAAAGACACACTTTTGTTAGGTTTCCCTAATGTCCTGATGCAAACTGAGGTGGCTAGTATATTAGGTTTTGTGTGCACTTTAAACTTATCCAAGGTGTCAATCACATTTTGTTGTTCCTCCAAATTGACAACTTATTCTGAGGCAAAAATCATGTCAGTGACTGGTTTATTGAAAAATCATTAATACACATTTTGTGTGTACCAGGCTTTGACTTTGAAAATCATTCTTTGCAAGAGAATCGAAAAAATCAGCTGGTTTACCTAAAATGAATTGTCTTTGACTTTAAAAAGCATTCGTGTTGTCGAATAACCGATAATTTTTCACAAACTTTAGTTCCACAGATTTTCCTTTCAACTTTTCTCTATAGTTTCTTCAACTCACTTATGGCAATTCCATTGTCTTGTAATTAGAAGCTTTCAAGTCTTGAAATCAAAAAAACTGTTCACGTTCTTTCATGGAATACGTTTGGACTGAATTGTCTTTGAAAGATTTGTCCTGTTTTATCTTTTCTTTACAATGTTGTAAATCAAGTTCAAGATTAATCGCATGTTTCTGAAGAGATTCAAAAAATTTTGACAGTGTTCTACTCTTTGAAAGCTCTTTCTCAAGACGTTCACCACTTTTCCAAGGTTTCACCGTAATCACATTGCAAATCAGTGAATTCACTAAATCATTGTATATACCAAGTATGTATCATGGAATCACATAGTAATATTCCCTTGAAAGTCGTCGATTTCATTAAAACAGTGTATTTGAGTTTCCAGTTGATATTTTGAGAGGTCTACTTATGTTCAAGAGAATACAGTATCTCAAATCAGCAAAACCATATCCTCTTGCCAAAACACAAGTAAAAATGGTTTCTAAGTTCCGACAGTCAGTTTTGCTAATTTGTGGGGCCAAAATTTCCTTCTATTGTTTTTTGAATGAAATGATCGATTTGACCAAAAAATGTTCTTTTGGCAATTTTTTGTTTGCAAACGTTCCCAACTCCATCACAATCGGGTCAACACTCTTTTTTACAAACTTGAAAAAGTTTCTTAGGAGCTTTATACACTTTTGATCCCAAGGAAAGTGAATCATCCATTCGTTTTTTCTAACAAAGTAGGATTGTTTACACAAAAAGAACATCTTTGGAGAAATTCCTTATTAGAAATATGTATGACACATCTATTGACCATATTTTTTGGAAAATATTTTGTACAGCCGACCCCTGTTTACCCCCGAAGTGGAACTAACCATTCAATAAAGATTTAATCAACTTATCATAATCAAACGGTCTGATTAAATCGCTTAATTTTGATCGACGTTCTTTTATCAAAGAGCGTATCGATTCGTCAAATCGGGGGCTTAACATAACGCAAGATTATTCATTGTAGCAAGCAACCTAAAACAAACAGACGAGAATTGTTCTTTGAGCATTCTTTAGAACTCAGGATTTAGCAAAACTCGTTTAGTAACAATTAACGATTAAGCAAATGTCATTATTGAACATATTTGGCCATTTAAAATAACAATAATCATTCAAAACCTTGACTTTGTTTTCTAAAGCAATGACTTTATCAAGTTCCTTGTCTTCACGAGTTTTGTAAAGCTTAAATACAGAGCATCTTTTTGCTGTGACATTATGGAGATGGTTCCTTGAAGTGCGCAAAGCTACCTTTTTCCATATCCGAAAATCGATTGGATTTTAAATCATTTATTTTGTTTAGTATATGCATTAGATGATTTTGCAAAAATCAAATTTTGTATGACATTAAATTCCCCTTGTTAAGCTTTTGCAAACAATCATTTCCACTTTTTGACCGCATAATTTCACGTCCTTTATACTTATCAAGTTCCGCTTGGAACTTCTTAAGGTCCTTTAAACAATCAACTGATAGTCTTGGACAGTTCATTGTTTTGCTTCTTTGAAATGTGTTTTAAGTTTGAAGATCCTAACTTTTATTTTAGTTTTTGGAATCCTCAATTACACCTTTCAATTATCAACTAACTCCTTGTTTGATGATTCCCAAAAATTTATTTTGGTTTTTGCTTGTCAACATAATTTCACATTTAGTTTCTGAATTAAAAAGCAATGCAAATCACGTTCTTGATCAATAGATCATCGGTCCTCACCATCCTGGACATCCTGAGCACAATCATAACATATATCCGATGTAATCAATTGTGATATTTGAGTCACCCCTTGTTTCGTCAAGATATATGTCATTACTAGTTCAAGTTTGACTCAGGACGATCGTTTTCCCATGCAAACACTTTATAGTTGTCATATAATGTTTTGTACCTTATGCGATAGCCTCATCATCAAAGATTGTCCAGAATTGTCAACTGGATCTGGAAGTTAACCCTTTTGAAGTTGTGCATGTACCTATAATTTGCTTTCCCCAATTCGTTCTTGATCATCAGACTCATCAGGCAGTATCATCCTTCCAATTCAGCTTGTACTGCTATTCAACTGAAGCCCCATCTACCTCTTGTTTTACCACAATAACAGTTTTTTCCTTGTGATAATGCTGCATCCTTACCACTCCCGTGTTCGTTTTCTTGACAATAGTTACCCATTGAAACATGCCCAATTCGGTGATGGGCTTGCATAGTAACACTGAACCCAGACTTTTGCACTAACCTAATACCCAGGAGTTACCTACATATTCCCTAGCCCCAGCAAACCTTAAATTATCCCTCTGATTAACATACCCTAATTCCTCTGATTAGTTCTTGGAGAATTATCTTGATTAGCCTCGACTGGTGTTTTTGAATGAAGTTAGAGAGGTTGTTGTTGGTAGGTTTTGTTCTGAATTTCTTGAACGAGAGTAAATTAAAGCCATGAGTTTGTCAATCTCCCTTTTCCTTTAGACAATTTCATCATCTTCAGATAACCGTAAGCAGGTTCTGGATCATAAAATAGGTGAGGCCGAAGATGTAATAATTGCCTGTTCCTTTGTTTCGTAGATTGTTGCGATCAGGTGGAGGAATATTTAGTGTTTTGGAGTAGGAATGGTGTTAGATGGATGTAAACTGGTTTGTTGTTGAGCAACAAAGCAAGTGGATAACAGAGACGTGCTAGTCTTTCCCCCAGTTCGAATCTCAATGACTTCATATCTGGTGTTGCTTTTAGAATGTCATAAAGCTTGTGAAAGGTAGATAGTCATGCACAAACAAAAACATCATCCCATCCCACTCCCACCCCAATCCCACAAACCATCCACCCCAACCACAACCTTCCTCAACCCCAACCAAAAGCAACTCAAAAAACACCAAACACACTCCACAAAAACACATCACACCCCCAAAAAACAACCCTCCGACCACGCAAAACCAGGGGCTCCATTGATTATGTTATCAATTGGACCCAAACGCTTTGCCATTTCTGGTTGCAGTTGAAGTAAAGAATTAACAATTGACCTGATGATTAGGAACATTCACACTAGAGTTTCGGACAAGCCAGTCATCATCATTTAAAACCGTGAGTAAGAACTATTCAAGTGAATCAACCATCCCTCGTGATGTGATATTTCCAAACTCCCGAGATATAGATTTGGTATACACCAGATCTTGAACATAATTGATTCACCCTTGTTTCAAAAACATTTCAATTGGCTTTTTTTCCATCCTCCACATTTCACAAAGCATTCGACAAGCATCAACTGAGAGTAGATATCTTAACTATCCCGTCAGAATGAATCTTAACAGCTTCATCTTCAACATGACATTTTGATCTCGTATGTCTTGTGAAACCAATCTTATAGTTTCTCCATATAGCCACACTGTGGTTGTTTTCAGAACTATCTTCAGCAACTGGAATAACTCTGTTATCTCACCCATAAGAAATATGATGGAGGATTTTAAGAGACTAGATAGAGTGATGAGTTTCACACACGTTAGGATTGGTGTTCAATGTATCTCTTGATGTCTGGACTTTCCACTGAACCGTAATTACACCCACCCCGGTGCTAACATTTTTGGGTGGAAACGATCTTTCTACCAGCTTCCAAGAAAATAGCATTAAGAAGAGCAATCGATATTGAGTTTGCAAATTGGTATTTTGACATTGTACATTATTGATGTTTGTGAAGGGATAATCGGATCTTAAGTATGGTAAAGTGATATGTTGTTGTGATTGAAAGCAATTAAATGTTCACAAGTGGATTTTTACAAAATCATTTGATTAAAACCGAGAAATAGAATGTAATCTTTCGCGGAAATTTTACAAAATCAAAAAGAAATCGTAAAACAAAAATAAAATTGACCGTGAAATACTTGTTTTCGTTGAAGAACGTAAGCATTTAAAAAACGAATAATAAGCTAAAAACGGCAAAGGGTGCACAAACGTTGAGCTTTAAATGAGAAACGGTTGATTTGTCACTTGAAAGGACTAACGGTGAAATATTGATTTAACGATGAGGGATTAATAATAAAGTTAGGACAAAAGATAAATGGAGTATGAAGTCCAGGGACTAAACATGCACAATTCAAAATATAGTTAGTAATTACAAAAGCGAATACCCTCCTTTTTATGTCATCATTTCCGTTTCCAAAATAAGAATATAAAGTGGCGTAATGTAAATTTTCGTACTCACGGAGGATGGTACGTTAATCGTCGGTGAAAACCGAATATACCACGATGATCGAAACACTACACTGACACCAACGTAAAGTTAAACGACCCGTAGTTTACCTGTCACTCGAAAACCGAAAAACCCGAAAAACACCTTAAACGAGTGTACACTTTCAGGTTCCAAAAGAATGGTAGCTCGATCGGTCCAAGTATGTTGGAGCTCGTTCGGTTGTAAAAGGAGAACCCTTCATTCCTCATTTTTGATTTTCTCTCGTTCGGATCCTTTTTGTTTTTCAACTCGTTCCGGTTGTTTTTTACTACTCGTTCGATCAACAAAAAACAAACACTCGTTTCGGATCCAACGAAACCACTCGTTCGCATCCTCTTCGTTTTTCTACTCGTTTCGTTCCAAACAATGACCTCTAAATCGTATCGATCTAAACAAAAGACACTATACGGTCCAACGAAAAACCACTCGATCGATCCAAACAAAGACCGGCTGGGTCTTTCGAATCCATTACGGTTTCATATCCATTTTTTTCCCCATCTACTCGTTCGGAAATCGCCTTTTAAGGTTCGATGGTCTCGATCGAACTTTTATTGAGGGGGATGGTTTGGGGGGGGGGGGGGGGCTACATTTTCTTTTTCTACTCAGGTTCCGGTTTTGTTTCTGCAGTTCGACCTTGTGTTAAAGAAACGTGAAACAATAGAAAGGAAAAGAAAAAAAATAAACTATCAACTAGTAATGAAAAACGTAGACCACTAAAATAACACGAGAGAATAATGAAAAACGTAGACCACTAAAAAAATAACACGTGAGAACTCAAATGTTATCCCCAAAAAAAAATTCGAATCAATAAAATTTAAATCACCACAACTAGACCACTAAACCCACCCGTGGCGAATGATACCAAATGTTATCCCAAAAGCTTAATCCATTTCACAACAAAAGCTATACCAATAAGCAAAAAGGTAGAAAAGAGATAAGAGAAAAGTTGAAAGATTTATTAGAGAGGAAAAAAAGGGGTTTGCAATTGCAGCATTAAAAAATGAGTTAAGGAAACTAACAGGAAATAGTGTGAATACTAAGTTTGCAAAGCCATCAATCTTGGGAAAACCGGTTGGACAACCACTCAAAAACCAATCCGTTGTTAGACAACCGACTGCGTTTAAGTCTGAAAGACCTAGAATTTCAAAACCACGGTTTGCCTCCCAAGTTGATGTGAACAACGACTTGTCAAAACCAGTCACTACACATCATTTGCCTAAGGGAAGAGAATCTGCCCCTGCAAAACCTCATCACATGATTGCACCAAGCTCATCTAGGTATAGCTCAAACGACATTGTTCATAATCACTACCTAGAGGAAGCTAAGAAAAAGACACATGAACACTCTAGGATCCCTAGAAATTTTTCTGACTCCAAACATTTTGTTTGCTCGACATGTCAGAAATGTGTCTTTAATGCCAATCATGACGCTTGTGTAATAAAATTCCTGAAAGAAGTCAACTCGCGTGCTAAGGTTCCATCCAATAAGACAACAAACAGAAACAAACCCGTAGAGCAAATAAGGGTTGCAACGAAACCAAAAAGACAGATCCCAAAAGGACATAGGTTTTCAATCAAAAAGACTACCACTGTGCATGAGAAAACAACAAGTCCTAGATCTTGTCTTAGGTGGCAACCAACGGGTAGAATTCTCAAGACTGTTTGTCTTAGATGGGTTCCAACAGGAAAGACATTCGCCTCTAGCACAACAAAGGTTGAAAGTGAACCCCCAAATGGTTCAAATGCAGATATCCCTAACCAATGTGAAAGCGAACAAGCTCTTAATGTCAGTGCAGGTACTCTCTTAAGTACAGGTACATCGTTCAATCCTACAGAGGAAGGACTCAGAGTTTGGTTGCGAAAAAGAAAGATATCTCAGAAAATAGGGCTTCAAGGAATTTTGATCTGATGATCAATGTTTAAATGACGTTTGAACACAACAGTTCAAGCCTCGGTCGTCAATGACAAATGGCGTCTGCTGAAAATAACACTTCAGGCCCCGTTCCTCAATGTTCAAAAGACGTTTGATCGCAGCAGATCAAGCCTCGGTCTTCATGGCAATGACTTCTGATCATAACCGTTCAGAACTCGGAATTCAAGACCACAGCAATGAACAGTCAAGTTCAAAGCTGGTTCCAAAAGTTGTTCCTCTAGCAGTCAAGACAGCTACATCACGACAAGAGTTGGAATTACTATTCCACCATCATATAGCAATGCTGAGGACAACAGGTATATAAATACAAAATCTAAAAAAATAGAAAATTTCCAAAAAGAATCTTCTCGACATGTCTCTTGGAATCGATAACATTTACGTGCTTAGAAATGTCGATTAACATTGACACGGGTGTGTAAATGAAGTTCGAGCGAGAGTTTGCAAATAGTTTCAAAACATGTCATTTCTAATTTTCTAAATGGCTTATGTGCAAATGTCAGTACATAACCCGGACTTCAAATAAAGGAAGGTTTATAACTTATCCTCACAACGAGAAAATTAACGTTTCTCGGTCTTGAGTTGTTCTTACAAGACATTCAATGTTTTTAGCTCAAGAAAAAGGATAGTGTACGTTTCAGTGCGCTTACCCTTACCGTTAGAAGAGAAGTCCTCTAACATCTGGTTTTTCAAAAAGTTGAACAATTTTTCAAGAATTTCTCGATGACAATTCATAATCTTTCAAAATTGTGTGTTCAACACTCCAACCCTCACAATGTTTTCAAAAGACAACAATTTTTCAATTGGTCCTATTCTTGAGGGGGAGTTTTTCGAAAAACAAAGTTTTAATGTTCTTGGATACATCAACATCGACAATTCTTATGTATTCAAAACATTATCAAAATGTTCCAAACCATTCATGCTGATAATATTTTCTCCCACGGAATTTTCAAGACATATTTTAATCACAAGGTATTTCAAAAACTAAGTGTTTATTATTTAAAATAAGGGGAGAAAATGTAATTAAAATATGATCTCATCGACTCAATGTGCTGAACAGTAAGAAAAGGTTTTATGGTTCGATCTTATACCCAACAACATCTTAATTTCACGATGATTCTGAAGTCATAAGGTGGTTAGGTTAGGAATCAATCCTATGATCCAACCAGAACCGGAGGATCTACCCAAGGATAATCCAAAGTTAGAAATAGCAGTCCTTAGGTATGATTGGAGATGAATGTATATGGGAATAATGCCGACTAAGATTGAGCTAACACTAGAACAATCACAACAAGGTGTTAGTAATGACGTCCTAGTAAGCATTGAAGGCGTTGAAGAATGAAAAAGAAATGTATGGATAAAGGGTCTAAAGAAAGAAGCCCTCCACACAACTTAAGGCAGAAACCGGGTCAATACATATGCTATCAGAATCACAAGTTGATTGCTGACATTGAAAACGACATCATGGACCCAGTGATGCAATGCACAACCCTTCCCAGCCATTCGGGTTTCTCTCAATAGAAACTTGTCTCATTTGTCACGGAGATACACACGTTATCTATTGACAATCATGAATTTATCCAGATATGGTTTGCACACCCGATTC
Source organism: Tanacetum coccineum (assembly GCA_026074375.1). Lineage (NCBI taxonomy): Eukaryota > Viridiplantae > Streptophyta > Magnoliopsida > Asterales > Asteraceae > Tanacetum > Tanacetum coccineum. Next base: position 28,277 of record BQNB010038856.1, on the reverse strand, counting down.
ATAAGTATCGCCGGTACGTTCGTCAACCCAAATGGCATAACTTGGAACTCGTACTGACCATACCGAGTTCTGAATGCTATTTTTGGAATATTTTATTCCAGTACTCGAAGCTGGTGATAACCTGATCGCAGGTCTATTTTAGAATAAATACTGGATCATTGTAGTTGAGACCGGAGTTCCTCAAGGTGAGGAACTGGGTCTTATAAATCCCTGGTCAGATAGTTCTTTCAGTTGCCCCGACAACTCTTTCCTTTCGAAAGGTGCCAATCAATATGGTGCCCATGCTACAGGTGCAGCACCGGGTATCAAATCGATTTGAAATCTCTACTTGTCTGGTCGGTGGAAATGCCCGGCAAGTCTTCAAGAATTACCTCAGGAAAATCCCGAATGATTGACATGTCCTCAAGTCGTTTCTTCTTTGACTTTTCTTCAGTTCCCCTGGTAGTAACATGTGCCAAAAGACCTGACATCCTTTTAGCATGTACTTCTGTGTTTTAGTGCACTAGATGATGTTCAATCAAGACTCGTTTTCACGGTTGCTTCCGTTACTACAAAAAAAAAATGTTTTGTTTCCGAATGGAACACAAATGATCTGTTCGTCACAAACAATGATGGCCTAGTATCTCGCCAACTAGCCTATACTAAATATGACGTCAAAACTACCAAGTTCTATGGCATTAAGTTGATGTTAAATGGGTGATTTAGTAAATTCTCTAATGGCGAGCAAATTTGATAGCGAAATTGTCTTAGGGCGACTAGTAATGTGTCTTGGCTTCTCGGCTTAGGATTTGGTATAAGATGATGCCAACTTTATAGTAAGATGGAGTGAAGGTCTGCTTAGTTGATATGGTTACTAATTCGATTTCTAAAAGTAAACGCGTTCTATGAATACGCACACAAAACATGATATAAGTAGAAAATTGTTTCCTTAACAAGAGGTTTTTAGAGTGACTACTCTCAGCACGGCATGGTACCTTCCTGAATTATACATAGTTGATCAGGCCATGTATAATTGAGGACTAACGATGCATTGCTCATTTTCGTCAAAATAGCGTTATAATTTCATGATATTCGAGAGAGTAGTTCGTAAGAGTAAGTAAGGAACCTAAGTTAATATTGACGAAATCCTCATAATAGATAATTTGAAATCATTCGTACAACTGAGATTTAAGGGAAATACAACGAGAATTCCTAAGGAAATAAAGTTTAAGATAGTTCCAACTTATTGTTTGCTAGGCAAGGCGAGTCAACTTTATCTTTTAAGCTTCGATCTCATCCTTCTTGTTGTTTGGGTCTTGATCGGTTTCTCCTCCTCCGGTCCCGTACATGACCCTGACCCTTGACCGTACATGACCCGACCCATGACCCGACCAGACCCGGCCAATACCCGACTCGGCCCGGCCCAATACCTGACCCGGCCGGCCCAATACCTGACCCGGTACCGGCCCAATGAATGACCGGCACACCGTTGGACGGTGGTCCGGCGGTGGTCCCGGCGGTGGTCATCGGTGGTCCGCCACCGTTTGACGTCGTTGGACCGCGCCGTTGACGGTGGTACGGCTGTGTTGACCACCGTTGACCGCCGTCGTTGACCGGTGGTCCGGCGGCGGTTGACCAACAGTGGGGTGAACAGTGAAAATGCCACGTGGCAACATGACCCATTAAAGCTATGCTCTAGCCCACCGGCTAGAGCCATATGCTTTTATCCAAGAGGTCTAGTGTTCGATTCTTGTGGGGGTTTATTCCCTCATGACCCGAATCTCGACCCGACCCGACCCGGCCCAATACCCGGTCCGACCCGGCGGTTGACTTACCGTCGACCACCGTTGACCGGTGGTCCGGCGGTGGTCAACGGTGGTCCGCCACCGTTGACCGTCGTTGACCGCCGCCGTTGACCGGTGGTCCGGCGGTGTTGACCGTCGTTGACCACCGTTGACCGCCGTCGTTGACCGGTGGTCCGGCGGCGGTTGACCGACGGTTGACCAACGGCGGGGGTGAACAGTGAAAATGCCACGTGGCACCACTTAGGTGGTGACACGTGGCGCTTCTAATGATTGGTGTCAGACTGTGCAGGTGGCAGGTACCAGGTACTGTAGCAGTACGAGGTGGCAGACACGTCAGTACGAGGTACTGTAGCGATGACGGCTGGACCAATCCGAGGGTGACACGTGGCACTGGCGTGTGTCAGTCCGAGGTACTGTAGCGTCAGTACGAGGTAGGCGTGTGCAATAATGAGGCGGTTGGTGGAGTGCAAAATGACCAAAATACCCCTAGATCCAGCAATATAATTGGATGGAGGCTTGAAAGGACGAAAATACCCTCACCCACTTGGGGCTATAAAATGGAACACGCTGAGCATGAGTTTGAGTGTTAGAATTTGTTAGATTTTTAGTGTGTGTTTTTTTAGTTTATTTAGTAGTTTTAGGAGTAGTGTAATTTAGTATTTAGCTTATTGTAAAAGCTTTTAAGCTTATTATTTGCTTATTGTAATCAAGATTTTGAGCTTATTAATGAAGATGTTTGAGGTTTGTTTTTTATTTAATGCTTATTATTTTTTTTGATGCTTATTTTTCTTATTTATACTTATTCTTCTACTCTTTCTTTTCTTTTGCTTATTTCTAAATAAGCTCATGCTTATAGCTTATTTTTGGATCCGATCTCTTAAGCTTATATTCTAATAAGCTTCTTCAAATAGCTTTTCTAGATAGCTTATTTGATATTGTTTTTGTTAGAGCTTTATTCGTGATGAGCTTAGTTTAGCTTTTATTTTCGGAGTGCTTAATTTTTCTAGTTTATTGTTTTTAGATCTAATCCTTAAAATACCTGTCTCTCGTTCACTTGTTGAACACCTGTTTCGGTGTGAGATTTAGATCTAAAAATTAATAGATTCTTATATTTCTAGTTATTTTTAGCATTAAATTTAGTTTTTTAATTCTAGCTTATTTCTCTTTGATCTAAATCTTAAAATACCGATCGAGTCTACTTGATTGAACACCTAGTTTACGGGGTGGATTTAGATCTAAGTTTTTCATCTTTTTTATTAGTTATTTTGTTCTAACTTTTTTTTGTTCTTATTCTTATTCCATCCTTCTGACATTTAAGGCCGGAGCTTAAGGGGTCTTATAAAGGTTAATAAATAGATAATAGTTTTGATCTTTTTGTTTTTATGAAAATAATTAGTAGATAATGATGAACCTTTATCGCTAATTAGTATAAGTAAAAGCTTTAGTGCAAAAATTATTTGTTTATTAAGTTTGTAAGATCGGGTGGTTTATATCATTGCGGTTTTATTCGGTTACCCTTTTTTTCCTTTTTAATACTAGTAGTTTTGAAATTTTTAGCAAAAAATGTTTTTGGTTTGATCTTATGATTGTTGGCTAGTTTATTTGTTATGATGAGTGTGTTGTTCATTTGGGTTTGCTATGTGATTAGTGATTTGGAATTTAGGTGCGGGTTTAAAAAGGTTTAAAAAAAATAATAGTCATTAGAATTTTCCAATTTTCATTTCGTCATTTACTTTTAATACAATTAAATAATTGTTTCATTTAAATTACTTTACTTTTCTTACTTTATTGTCATTTTAAATTTCTTTAAACTTGTGTTTTCGAAGGATTTTAATTTGTTAACATAAACCGCACTTATTGAACATTCACGTCACTTAGCAAGCATTTCTTCATTTTATCTTTTAGATAATGTTAGTTTAATCTTGTAGTTTTAAATCTTAAATATTAATATTAGGTTAAAAATAGTTTAAAAGTTTAGTTTCCCTTTTATATGCTTTCCCTTTTAGTAGATTTAGAAAACCAAACCCAAAAACTTAAGTGATAATCAAGCTCGATTCCCAACATTCTCTTGAATTTCCATTCACTTCTCGCCGAGGAAACGACCCGGAAGGTTTTTGATAATTGCTTTGGTTAAAAGCGATTTTCTAGAACCCGACGGAAAATACTCACTATACTATTATTGGCCTATCCTTATTATTACGTATTTATATATATTATATATATTTATATACGTGTAGTTCGGACGTGATCAGGCACGTATTCCAATCGTTTCTCCTTTGGTTTCTTCTCAGCCACGTGTGCCAAAAACAAATGGCAACCTCGCTCGACATACTTACAGGCTTTTATGCAAGATATGACCTTTCGTCGAGACATACCTTTGTCACTTTCGACTGTCAACGTCTTGTTTCCATAGGGTATGCGAACAACCTTCTCACCACAAACAATAACCGCATCGCGCTTGACAAGCCAATCCATACCGATTATAACATCGAACGTACCAAGCTCAATTGGCATTAAATTGATTTCAAAATGATGGTTCACTAAATTTAGAGTGCAACCTTTCAGAACAGTGTTCGTACTAACTACCCTTCCATCAGCTAATTCTACCTCGTAACTAGCATTTATTTTAACCGGTTCGACATCAAGCATGGAACTAAATCTAGTGTCCATAAAACTCCTATCGAACACGAATTGAATAAAACAGAAGGATAGCGGTTATTGAGTAAAAACTTACCAGTAACCACATTCGGACCCTATGGCTCAACATCCTTAATAGCATAAGCTCAGCCACGAACTTCTTTAGTTTCCTCTTGCTTGACTTTCTTTGGACATCGGTTCCTAGTATGACCTTGCTCACCACAATCATAACAAGTCAGAATGGGCTGAGCGTTTGCACCCGTGGCAACACTCTTTTCCTTGCAATACCTTGCTTTGTGCCCAACCTTTCCATACTTGTGGCACTTGATCGTACATGGACCAACATGGCGAGTAAAACAACGTTCACACATAGGAAGTGATCCAGAAGACACCTTTCCCACTTTCGCTTCTTTCATTCCAGAATCCTTTCATCCCTAGCTTGCAACTTTTGTTCCATCAGCTTATAGGCCATACGCACAGCTTCATTCAAGTTGGTTGGTCTAGAAGGAGTGACCTCACCATTGATATTATCAGTCAATCCTCGGATGTAAGCATCAATCTTCACACTTTCAGGCTGAACCATTCTCGGACATATCAAAGCTAACTCATTAAACCTCTGAGTATAAGTAACAATGTTATACTCTTTGACCTTTAGGTTCCATAACTCGTGCTCCATTCTTTGAATTTCTTCCACGGGGCAAAACTCTACAGTCATCAACTGTTTCATTTTAGTCCAAGGCATTTGGTTCACAGTCTCTAAACCTATGGTTTCAACCTTAGCATTCCACCAACTTGAGTCAAAGGTGCAGACTTCATAAATCCAGCAAACGTGCACTCACGAACAACAGGTGCGGTGTCTTAACCTCTAGCTGGTCCATATCCACTATCATCATTTCTGACATTCGCATGTCTTGCCCGCTCAGCAACAATAGCAGCATCGACACTTTCTTTGATCATTCGCGGAACAACAGCTTGAGTCAAAGGTGCAGACTTTGGAGGCATGATTCTGTCATGTCACACGGAAAAAACTTGATAAGCATTCATAACATGATATACTCATAACATGGTATAATGACAAATCAATCACAACCACAGTCACACAACATCAAGTAGTAATCAAAAGATATTCATTCATTATTCATCACAAAAGAGTTAATACATTGTTGCATTGTTTCATGAAATGATACAAATCGTTACAACCAATAGCACTAATTCTACTAACTGAGGATTCAGTTTAGTGATTACTGTGTTTACTCTTTAATGGATACATTTGGAAGCGTATAACTACTTAGAATTCTCGTGGTAGATTCCTCGCGCGCTCTGTTGATAGGGACTCTGCTCTTCTTCTAACGGTACTTCGGAGTGACTCTTGCGGGTCTTGCGTTACAATTACTTGCCTCTATGAATCTTCTCTCGATAGTATCGTCATGTGCTCGATTCAGACTTGCGCCTTGTGTGAGATGCAGCAGTTCATTCGGGCGGCTTGTCATTGTTGGGGGGGGGAGTATTCGGGGCGGAGGAAACTAGGGCAGTGCGTCGGTTGGAGAGGAGATACGCTGATGGGGAGGAAGAAGGGTCAAAAGTGCCAGGGGGACGGGTACATTTAGGCCGCCTGCGGGATGACGGGGCAGGTGCGGAATCTAGTGTTGGACTAGGCTTGTATATTTTGGACACTTTGTTCTGGTCAAGATGTACCCGTCACGGTGCGCTGGCATTTTTCTTTTCCAAGGCTTTGCGCGGCTCGCGCTCACTCTTTCCTGGCGTAGCTTAAGATACGGAAAAAGCCATCCGACCCAAAAAAGGAAAGTTTGATGTCCTCCTCATGTGACCATTGCACACAAAACCCATCACTGTTCTCTCGATGGTCAGGAACGAGGTTGGCTGTTATGATACGGAATCTCTCCTACCTCATGAATACTAAGCCAGGAACCCCCCCCGTCTCCATCCTCTGAACTCAATCATGTTCCTCAACCTCAATCATATCTTCTAGGCTTGGCACTACAAATAGGTGGCGGCAGAGGGTTAAGAGGATCCACCTCTTCATAAGGATATGTCAACTCTGGCTCATTGTCATCTTCCTCGATGTCAACTTCCATATCATCTTCTTCTTTTTGAGGTTCTTCTTCTTCCTCAAATTCTTCCTCTTTCGGGTCCTCGTCTTCATCCACTAAGATCGGATCGAGCGGTAATAACAGGATACGCATCATCGTTTGATTGCGGCCTCAACTATGGGTACTCAATCCACATGATCGGGTAGGATAGGAATTATCGTTCACCATAATAATCAAAAATATCATTATAATACTTACGTAATAGACGTTCCAATAAGAATTACTATTATCAAAATAATTAGTTCGTCAATGAGGTGTGCAAACAAACTAGTCATTCACCAAATGTGGTGGACTTCCGTTAATCCGTAGAGTTTTTGATTTATATACTTTGTATTGTTATATTTTATATATGTGATATTGATATATATAGAGTTATATAGTTTATGTTATAGTTAGAGTTTATCGATATTCTATATATATATCTCTAAATATACTTAAAACATATATATAATAGTTATTATATAATCACATAACAATTATGCATCCAACACATCATAAACGTGACCATACATAAGAATTTAGGCATACAACACTATGTATAAAAGTATACTCCTTCCTTTTATCATGATAAACCAATGGCAACGAGGAGGTATTGGCGGTTGTCTTTGTAGAAGCGTTATAGTTTAGGTTTTTCAAAAAAACATCGAACCTAGTTGTCTCTTAATCCGTAGGATCTTAGATACACTCTGTAACACACCCCCACTTTGGATTGCGCAGTCGGAAAATAGCAATTTGGTTGTTACTAAATAGCACAAAACACTAAGATTGTAGAAAAACGACCCAAATGAGACGCTTATACAAACATGTGTTCAATCTATTATTCAATGATAAGACACGTCAGGTCCCCAAGGATCACAACGCAACCATACAAACATTTGAAAAAATATTGTTGCTATATTAAAGACATTGTTCAAACCCACATTAAGAGACATTGTTTTGGTTATGATTACGTGTAAATATAAGAATTTAACAGAAGCTTTAACATTTATAATAAAGGGAAGACTCAAAATTCTTATAAGAGGATAAAGTAATATATAAAGAAACGATAAATTTAAATTAATAACATAAAAATGTTAAATATTTACTACAAAGACAAGGAATCAACAAGTAGTCTTTCACCAAAATCATCACACGCACGACACCTCCACACCATCGTTTCCTTCATCCTTGGTTACCTGGGATAAAACATGTTTAAAACGTCAATAAAATGTTGAGTGAAATTCATAGAGTTTAAAATAATCCATAAGAAATATCTTTGAACACATAATTAGTTCTAGGGGGTAAAACATTGCAACGATACAATGTATAGACAAATCTATTTTCTTTAACACAATAAGTACATGACAAGGAACACAAGTTAAACAACACACATATTATCCTGTTCAGTATGTCAATTGTGCCCCAAAATAAGGTATATTGTCTTCTACCACCATTCTAAATACAAAATGTCTGTTTGACAGGGTGTTTACAAGGATTCATACCCCGGACAGGGTTGTCAAACCTAATAAATCTATTTATTGCATTAGCGTTCACCTCGCAAGGCAATTAACGATTTATGAAATAAGGGACTTTGACAATAGCTACTTATGCGGAAACAAGCTCATAATAGGGTCCAACATACCATAAAATCATATGTGTTTGCTTTTATAAAACAATACATGATCCCCTCGCGATGTTTAAAACAATCAAAGATTTAAAAGCGAGGCTATGGAACTTACCTTAAGCAAAGGATTCCAATTCAATCAATCAACAAGCGTAAATTACTTCTTGTCTCAACCTGCGACCTATATAATAACATATATTGCGGTACGTGATTCAAAGTATAATAAACTTACAAGTCATACGTGCATATATATTATATATAGATACAATATATATTATTATTATACATATATATTATACATATAGATATAGTTATTATAGTCATATATATATATATTAAATATACATTATATATATATATATATCACCTAGAGTATATTAACAATCATATACAACAATCTCCAAGTGGGACGCAACAACTTATTCTCGTTTAGAACTCAACAATATTTTCAACACTTTTCTCACCTAAGTTTTATATTAGTTTTAGAAAGACAATCATCCACCAATGTTAGACAAAGACCTATATGATTCTTGGAAAAGCAGAATTGTAACACCCCTAACTTTGGATTGCGCAACAAAAATAGAAATTGGGTGTTACTAAATAGCACAAAACACCAAGATAATAGAAAATGACCCAAATGAGACGCTTTACAAACATGTGTTCCATTATTAATCAAAGATAAACGTGTTCAGGTCCCCACAGGATCGCAACCGCAACCATACAACATTTGAAAAACAATTGTTTCAAATTAAAAACATTGTTTTAAAACACATTAAGACATTGTTTTTGAAAGACAAGGAACACACAAGTAGTCTTTCACAAAAATCATCACACGCACGACACCTCCACGCCATCGTTGCCTTCATCCTTGGTTACCTGGGATAAAACATGTTTAAAACGTCAACAAAATTGTTGAGTGAAATTCATAGAGTTTAAAATAATCCATAAGAAATAATCTTTGAACACATAATTAGTTCTCGAGAAAACATTGCAACGAATACAATGTATAACAATCTCTTTTCTTTCACGCAATAAGCTCATGACACAGAACGTTAACAACACATATATCCTTTCATATGTCAATTTGCCCCAAAATAAGGTATTATTGTCATATACCTACTACTTCTAAATACAAAATGTCCTGTCCCCATTTGAATAAGGTGGTCACAAAGATTTCAAACCCCGGACATGGTTGTATCAAACACAATAGAATCTATTTAATTGCATTAGCGTTTCACCTTTTTCAAGGCAATTAAGGTTCATGAAATAAAGGGTCTCGACAATACTACTTATGTGGAAACAATCTCATATTTGGGTCCAGCATACCATAAATCATATGTGTTCGGTTAGTTTATAAACAAACAACAACCCCCGCGGTTAAAAACAATTAAAAGATTTAAATGCGAGGCTATGAACTCACCTTAAGCAAAAGATCCAAATCAATCAAATCAACAAGCGCAAATAGCTTCACGTCCTAACCGCGACCTATATAATACATATATAAGCAGTACGTGACTAAACGTATATTAAATCATATAACACATACTTTGCATATATATAATAATAAAATATAGAATAATATATATATATATATATATATATATATATATATATATATATATATATATATATGTGTGTGTGTGTATATATATATATGTGTATATATATATATGTGTATATATAATATATATTATGGTCTTATATAGTCTATATATATAAGTAATATCTATATATATATAGTAGTCTTGATATATATATATAAATATAGATAATATAAATATAAATATATATATATATATATATTATTAAATGTACATATATTTATATATACATATAATATAGAGTATACAAATATTATATATACATAATATATATATATATACATATATATATATATATATATATATATATAATATATATTGTTTATTACGTATATATAATCATATACTACAATCTCCAAGTGCAACGCAAAACATTTCGCTTTGACGCACTTAACAATATTACCTCATTTTCCATAAAGTTTCTATTTTTAAAAAGTTACCGAAAGTAAGGATAATATAATCCGAACTTCATATTTCGTTATCAATGAACTAACATTACGAACCATTTGCTCATTATAGACTTTAATCAAAGTTTACGTAAGTTTGACTTCCAAATTCAAACTCCGTAGTTGACCTTTTACCCCAAAAATACCCAAACTTGACTCGGCCATAAAACATTCGTTATTAAGAGTTACGTGACTATCCACCTAGTGAAACGTAGCTTAAGGCGAACACTATCCCTTAGCGAAACGTAGCTAAAGGCGAACATTATCCACTTTCAAAAATTTCTCGACTCGCTACGAGGCGGTTAAACTTTCTGGTCAAACTTGGTCAACACAAACCTATTAAGATGAGACTTTTGACATAAACCGGCTATCAAAACATGCTTAACTATCCTATTTAAGCATACCAAAACCATCAACCCTTGATTAATAACGCTTTCAATAATTTTCGCACTTGAATCTTATAGCAATAACCATATTACACGCAATATATCCAAATTAATCACATAAGAACATAAATAGAAAGCTCACAATGCTATAACAAAAGCCAACTATGGTTTCCCCTTGGTGTTTGAAATCCGACGCAAGAACAAACACAACAAAAAAAAGCTTTTTAAACACAACCAATTGCTCACAACACCAATCTAGCAATTATAAACACCCTATTATACTCGAAATCTTCAAGAATCAACCAAAAATCTAACTTCTTCAAAACTTAATGCATGTGAGATTTTAATATTGGGATTTGTAGGCCATGATACAAGGATTAATAATATGTAAACGGATTTTAATGCATGTTGGAAATCAACCGGAAAATGGTGTGTGTTTGGGTGGCCGATCGTGAATAGTAACAAGGGAGGGGAAGACAATTTTTAGTGAAAGAGTTATAAGTGTGAGTGTTAGGTTCTATTTATAGGAAAACAACTTTAGGCACTTGACACTTTTAGCCCTTCCAACCTTTAAGTGTTTCAAAACTAGTACAAAGCGTTTCTTTTATTTTAAAATCGGCCAAAGACCCGGATCACACCACGTTAGTAAATATTTTAAATCCGTCCCACAAATTTTACTTTAAAACGTTTAATAAAACGTTAAATCACGTAAAACATGACCTTTAAACACGGTTTTTACAAAAACTCAGAAAACGTCGTAAAATACAAAAATAACAAAATCACGCTCTTAGAGCGACAATATAAATTTTTCTGATTTTCTCAGACGCTAAAAACAAATAGAAATTCAATCACGGCTTGAAATTACCCAATAAACGGAAATTTTCATCAAACCTCATATAACATAAACAACTATAATCAATTACGTAATAAAATAATTATCATAGCTCGGGATAATCGTTGACCTGAAACTCGGGTTGTTACAAGAATGGAACTATACATGCAAAACAGAGAGCATGGAAGAATGATACTTGAATCAGTCAAACATGGTCCACTTATTTGGCCTACGATTAAAGAAAATGGTGTGACCAGGACAAAGAAATATGAGGAATTGTTTACAACTGAGAAAATTCAAGCTGATTGTGATCTCAAAGGAAACTAATATCATTCTTCAATGACTATCATCTGATGTCTATTCACTCATTAATCATCATAGAGTTTCCAATGATATATGGGAAAGAATTCAACTACTAATGCAAGGTACATTATTGACAAAGCAGGAAAGGGAGTGTAAACTGTATAAAGCATTTGATAAGTTTGCTTACATCAAGAGGGAATCACTTCATCAGTATTACTTGAGATTTACTCAGCTGATCAATGACATAAACATTTACAAAATGAAATTGGAGCAATTTCAGGTCAATACCAAGTTCTTAAACAGTCTTCCACCTGAATGGAGTAAGTTTATGACTAATGTGAAAATTGTAAAAGATTTGCACACTACCAACTTTGATCAGCTTAATTCATATCTTGAACAACATGAAATCCATGCAAATGAAGTCCGTATTATGCGTGAACGCAGACAAGATCCACTTACACTAGTTGCGAATCATCAGATGACACCGTCTCACTTCAACACTTGTTAGTCTTCATACAACAATCCTCAATTCCAACAACAGTTTTCACCCTCTTAGTCTCCTCAATATGGATCAATTCATCCCACACAACATTACTCAACTACTTATCCATCCACACATCTTGCAATTACTTATCTATCAGCATCGTATCCTAATGCTTACTCATCCATAGTACATCAAGATGCTTGTCCACAAACACAATCCATTCCTCAAATTGAATATACCGTCTCCACAGTTAATCAACAAACACATCTTGCTGAATTTTCTTAGAAAGACTCTGGTCTAGCAGTTCATGTGTTTAAGTAAGGAGATGACATTTCTTTCTACTGTCGTCATTTCTTTCTACTGTCATCACATCTTGTTTCCCATCTTGTTTCCCATTAACAAAATGATGCCATTTCTTCATACTGTCGTCACATCTCATTTCCCATCTACTAACAATCAGCTAAGAAATTCTTCCAACCCAATACAACAAGTAACTATTCATGATGGAAGGGTGACTGTTCAACCGGTTTAGGGGAGACAAAGTTCATTTGCTACTGGTACTTCTGGAACAAGGGCTAACATCTCAGGAACAGGAGGGAATAATTCAGGTCAACAAAAGGGTTGTAAAGTGTTTTAACTGCCAAAAGGAATGTCACATGGCAAGACAGTACCCAAAGCCAAAGAGGAAAAAAGGATGCTAAATGGTTTAGGGATAAAGTTCTTCTGGTTGAAGCACAAGGATCTGGTAAAGTTTTGAATAAGGAGGAATTGACATTTTTGGCAGACCCTAGAGTTGCAGAAGGTCCAGTTACACAGACAGTCATTACACACAATGCAACTTATCAAGCAGATGATTTGGATGCATATGATTATGACTGTGACGAGATCTCTACAGCCAAAGCAGTTCTTATGGCCAATTTGTCTAGTTACAGATCAGATGTTCTCTCTGAGGTACCACACTCTAAAAACACGTGATATGCTAAATCAAAGTGTGCAAGAGATGCCGTATTCTGAACAAACTCATCTTGTGAATTATCTAGAGAATGAGATAACCAGTGATAGCAATATCATTCCTTACTCTCAGTATCTGCTTGAAACACAAAATGCTGTTGTTCAGGATACAAATTCCTCTGCACAATAAGATGCCATGATATTATATGTGTTTAAACAACTGTCAAATCAAGTAACTAATTGTAACAAGGTCAATAAGGACAACATAATTGCCAATGAATCCTTATCTGATGAGCTTGAAAGATACAAATAACGGGTGAAATTGCTAGAAGAAAGACAAAATGTGGATTTAAGTACTAGAGAAAAGCTTATAATGGATGAATTGTTTGATCAATTGTTTGAATTGAACAATTTGAAAGCTAAGCTTCAAGAAAATGACACAACAATCAAGAAGTTCAAGGAAAACATTAAACGTTTGAATAAAAATTCCACCACAAACAGTGTGAAAAAGGTCATAGATGAGATTGAGACCATCAACATGGAACTTGAACATAGGGTGGCAAAACTAATTGCTGAAAATAAGCATTTGAAACAGACTTATAAACAACTCTCTGACTCAATTAAACCATCACGTGTTCGTGTTAAAGAACATATTGAATCTTTGGTTAATCAATTAAATCAAAAGTCTGTTGAAATTACTAATTTAAATGCTCAACTTCAGGAAAAGGTTTTTGTCATCACATCATTAAAAAATGATCTTAGGAAATTAAAAGGAAAGGACATAGTTGATAATGTTGCCCAAGTGTCAAATGCTACCGAACTTATAGTACCTGAATTAAAACTTAAGCTTGACCCAGTAACCTTGGCTCCTAAGGATAAGAATAATAGGGAAGCTCACATATACTACCTTAAGCACACTATGGAACAAGCTGCTATTCTTAGGGAGATAGTTAAACAAGCTAAATTACTAAACCCTTTAGATAGTGCATTTTACTATGCCTGTAAGTATGTTAAGCTGATTCAAGAGTTGCTAGGCTATGTTAGAAATACTTGCCCTGATATTTACTAACCTAGTGAGAAATTAGTTGCCGTCACGCCTATCAACAAGAAGAAAATAGTTAGGTTTGTTGAACCCGTCATATCATCAAGCACATCCCAAAAACAGTTAGGCTCTTCCCAAACACAGGCAAAACAGATCACTAACAATTCTGTGTTAACTTCTACAAGAGTAAACCGGTCTACTAAATCTAGCAGGTCAAAGTCTACAGACAAAACAAAGAATGATTGGATCCTGCAGATTTCAAGTAGTACCTATAAGAAGAATAAAGTAGAAGACCACTCTGGGATAGTTAAGTCTTGTTTGAATAAATCGAATTGTGTTGTTGAACCATCTAGAAATGCAAATGTGCAGCATTCCAAATTAAATACAAATTCTGAGCTAATGTGCGTTAAATGTAATAGTTCTATGTTTGATGCTAGACATGAATTATGCTTTATTGAATTTGTTTCTGATATGAATGCGTGTTCTAAATCTAAGTTTGTTAAGAAAGCTAAAAAGAAAGAAGAATGGAAACCTACAGGAAAAGTGTTTACTAAAATTAGATATAACTGGAGACCTACAGGAAGGACTTTCACTTTAGTTGGAAATACGTGCCCTTTAACTAGGATTACCGCCACTAATAAAGTGCCTTTTAAGGAACCCATACCTCTAGAAGTAGTTGCACAAGAATCTGTAGTAACTAAAGTTTATACTAGGAGACCTAAGGTACCTAAGACTAATGGTTCTAATAGCAAACCTAAGATTGCAAAATCTATGATTTCTAAAAAACAAAACTCGATACATCTTAGGGATCCAATATTTCAGTTGCTCCATCTTCTTCTTCTCTTGTCGATCTCAGGTTGTTTAAATTGTTTTATGGTATTTGGACTCCGAATGCTCAAAACATATGACTGAAGATCGCTCTCAGCTCACCAATTTTGTTCATAAGTTTCTCGGTACTATCAAGTTCAGTAATGACCAGATTGCAAAGATTATAGGGTATGGTGATTATCAGATAAGGAATATCACAATTTCAAGGGTTTATTATGTGGAAGGACTTAGACACAGTATATTCTCCGTTGGTTAATTATGCGACTCAGATCTTGAAGTAGCTTTTAGAAAACACACGTGCTTTGTTCGTAATCTGGAAGGTATTGATTTACTCTCAAGATCTCAAGAAATCAACCTTTATACATTGTCAATTGGGGATATGATGGCGTCTTCTCCAATTTGTCTCTTGTCCAAAGCCTCAAAGACCAAATCTTGGTTATGGCACCGACGATTGTCACATTTGAACTTTGGTGCTATTAATCATTTGGCTAAAAATGGTATTGTATGAAGTCTTCCCAAATTAAAATTTGAAAAAGATCATCTGTGTTCGGCATGTGCAATGGGCAAAAGTAAGAAACAATCACATAAACCTAGATCTGAAGACACCAATCAGGAAAAACTATATCTTCTACACATGGATCTTTGTGGACCTATGCATGTTGCAAGTATAAATGGGAAAATGTACATCCTCATCATTGTGGATGATTACTCTCGGTTCACATGGGTGAAGTTTCTAGCATCAAAGGATGAAGCTTCTGATTTCATAATCAAGTTTCTAAAAATGATACAAGTTAGATTGAATGCAACTTTCAAGAACATTCATACATATAATGGAACTGAGTTTGTTAATCAAACTCTGTGTAGCTATTAGAGAGTGTCGGTATCTCTCTAAATCATCGGTTATGCGCACTCCACAATAAAATGGTGTCATTGAAAGGCGAAATAGTACTCTTGTTGAAGCCACTCAAACAATGTTAATCTACGCAAAAGCTCGTTTATTTCTATGGGCCGAGGCAGTCGCTACCGCATGTTACACACAAAACCGATCCATTATACGATGTCACCATAGAAAAACTCCTTATGAGCTCTTACATGACAGAAAACTCGATCTATCTTACCTTCATGTCTTTGGTGCACTTTTCTATCCAAACAATGATAGTGAGGATTTGGGCAAACTTCAAGCTAAAGCTGATATAGGCATTTTCATTGGATATGCACCCGAGAAGAAAGCTTACTGTATCTACAACTGACGTACCCGAAAAATCGTTAAAACTATCCATGTCGATTTTGATGAGCTAACGACAATGGCTTCTGAACAACTCGGTTCAGGACCCGGGCTTCAATTAATGACTCCTGCAACATCCAGTTCAAGATTCGTTTCAAACCCTATATCTCAACAACCTTGTAATCCACCAAAAAGAGATGATTAGGATCGTTTTTTCCAACCTATGTTTGATGAATACTTTAATCCTCTAACTATTGCTGTTTCTCTAGTTCCAATCGCAGCTGCACCAAGAGCTGTTGATTTAGCTGATTCACCTGTGTCTACGTCAATTGACCAAAATGCTCCATCAGCAAGTATCCCATCAACACAAGATCAAGAACATTCTCCAATTATTTCTCAACGTTTTGAAGAATCACCAAAAACACCATATTTTCATGATGATCCACTTCATGAATCTCTTCATGAAGACTCGACTTCTTAAGGATCATCATATAATGTGAGACCAATCCACACTCCATTCAAATCACTTGGTAGATGGACTAAGGATCATCCTATAGCCAATGTAATTGGAGATACTTCTCGTTCTGTCTCCACGAGAAAG
This sequence comes from Tanacetum coccineum, assembly GCA_026074375.1. NCBI lineage: Eukaryota > Viridiplantae > Streptophyta > Magnoliopsida > Asterales > Asteraceae > Tanacetum > Tanacetum coccineum. Next base: position 11,443 of record BQNB010038856.1, on the reverse strand, counting down.
CAACTCAAAACTGATGCCATGTGGTGTTATTTTGATGCCTTCTTAACTTCTGTAGAACCAAAGAACTTCAAACAAGCAATGACCAAACCATATTAGGTCGATGGAATGCAAGAAGAAATTTATGAATGTTAAAGGCTACAAGTTTGGGAATTGGTACTGTGTCCAGACAAAGTCATGTTGATCAAACTAAAATGGATTTATAAGGTCAAGACGGATGAATTTGGAGGGGTACTAAAGAATAAGGCTAGATTAGTTGCTCAAGGATTCAGGCAAGAGGAGGGAATCGATTTCAAGGAATCATTTGCACCGGTTGCAAGAATAGAGGCCATCTGTATCTTCGTAGCAAATGCAGCCAACAAGAATATGATGATTTTCCAAATGGACGTCAAAACGGATTTCTTAAATGGCGTGTTCAAAGAAGAGGTCTACATTTCTCAACTAGAAGGATTTGTTGATCAGGACAACCCATCGCATGTGTATAAGCTCAAAAAGGCCATGTACGGTCTCAAACAAGCACCACGTGCATGGTACGACATGCTGTCAAGTTTCCTCATTTCATAATATTTCTCTAAAGGTGCAGTTGATCCTACACTCTTCACACAAAAAGCAAGAAACGACTTATTATTGGTACAAATTTATGTTGAGGATATAATATTTGCATCCACTAATACTGCTTTATGTAATGAGTTTGCTAATCTGATGACCACTAAATTTAAGATGTCGATGATGGGTAGATGCCATTCTTTTTAGGATTACAAATTTCTCAAAGTCCCAGAGGTATCTTTCTAAACCAATCAAAATATGCTTCTAAAAATATTAAAAAATATGGTTTGCTAACTAGTGATTCTGTAGACACACCTATGGTGGAAAAGAATAAACTAGATGATGGTCTATAGGGGACACCAGTTGATGCTATACTTTACCGTGACATGATTGGATCCCTCATGTATCTGACATCCAGTAGACCCGACCTTATTTATGTAGTCTGCTTATGTGCCAGGTTTCAGGCAAAGCCTACCGAAAAGCACTTAAATGCGGTAAAGAGGATCTTTCTATACCTAAAGGGAACCATTAACATGGATCTCTGGTACTCAAAGGATACCGGTATGTCTCTAACAACATATTCAGACGCAGATCATGCGGGGTGTCAGGACACTAGATGCAGTACATCTGGAAGCGCTCAATTCTTAGGTGATAAACTTGTTAGCTGGTCTTCCAAGAAGCAAAAGAGCACTGCGATATCGAGTACATAGGCTGGATATATTGCATTATCTTTGTGTTGTGCTCAAATCCTATGGATGTGTTCACAGCTAACAGACTATGGCTTTCAATTCAATAAGATTCCTCTGTACTGCGACAACAAAAGTGCAATTGCTCTATGCTGCAAATGTTCAACACTCAAGAGCAAAGCACATCGATGTACGCTACCATTTTATAAATTAGGAGCAGGTGGAGAATGAAATAGTGGAACTCTACTTTGTTCGGACAGAATATCAATTGGCTGACATCTTCACCAAACCCTTGCCGCGAGAAAGATTCAACTTCTTGATTGAAAAGCTCGGTATGAGAAGCATGTCTCCGAAAACGCTTAAATGTCTGACAGAGGAAGAAAACAAGTAATGGTGGTAACTTGTGATATATCCTGTATCATATGTACATAAGAAAACATCAAAACATAAAAATATTTTTCTTTTATATAAATTTTTCAAAAAGAAAATAAAAAATTAGAAAAATTAGAAAAATATAAAAATATGTATCTCTGGCATGTCTTCTGAAAATCGATAACATTTACGGCCTTAGAAATGTCATTTAATAATAATACGAGGTTGTAAATGAAGTTCGAGCAGAAGTTCATAAAGCTTTCAAAACATGTCAAAAATAGCTTGCTATTATTTCCAATAGCAACCCGGTCATCATCTTAAAGGCAAGTATTTCAAAAAGAAAACTTGACCTCACAATGGGAAATTTATTTTTCTTGGAAATGAATTACTTCATATTCATTCAAAAGCTTGCGCTTACTTTGTAGCACAACTCGTGCTTTCTTTATTCCATAAGTGTACGTGTCAGTACGCTTATGTGTTAAAATAAGAGAAATCTTATTTTTATAGTGTTGTTTTCAGAAATAAAACATTAATATCAAAAATTCATCAGAAAATCATTTTCAAAGAATAACATTTACGGCCTTAGAAACGTCATTTAATAATGATACGAGGCTGTAAATGAAGTTCGAGCAGAAGTTCATAAAGATTTCAAAACATGTCAAAAATAGCTTGCTATTATTTCCGATAGCAACCCGATCATCATCTTAAAGGCAAGTATTTCAAAAAGAAAACTTGACCTCACAATGGGAAATTTATTTTTCTTGGAAATGAATTACTCCATATTCATTCAAAAGCTTGTGCTTACTTTATAGCACAACTCATGCTTTGTTTATTCCATAAGTGTACATGTTAGTACGCTTATGTGTTAAAATAAGAGAAATTTTATTTTTATAGTGTTGTTTTCAGAAATAAAACATTAATATCAAAAATTCATTAGAAAATCATTTTTAAAGATATTTGACCACTCAAACAATGACTACAGCTCTTTAAATAGAAAACAGGTCATTGTTTGAGGGGGGAGAAAATGTCAACTATCTTATTCATGAAATCAGTTTGTCATAAATGGAAAAAGGTTTTAAACAATAACAGGTTAACAATTAAAGGGGAGTTAATAAGTTTAACTTATTTGTGCCTTATATGTTATGTGTTTATGTCTTTCGGGACTTAATTGCAAGAATAAGTATCTAAGCATTGTAGTGTAAACTTTAGGGACTAAGTGTGCTATTAGTTAAACTATATCATGCCTTAGAGAACTTAGTTAAGCAAAATGCATAGGGATTAAAAGTTCAGGTGGCATTTGTGTCAAAACTCGAAAGTTCAATGGTATGTGCTGAAATACACATACCTTTGACCTAATAAAACGTGCTTAAAAGACTAAAAACATACCAAAAATACATTGTATTTGTGTGTTTTACATTTATGTTGTGCAGGTAATGGATATCTAAGAAAAGGACAAAAACGAAGCCAAAACGGATAAAACCGAGCACGGAATGGAAAGAGTGTGAAAAGTCAAAGTCAAAGTCAACCAAAAAGTCAACCAAGTCAAAGTTAAAAGTCAAAGACGAAGCCGATACCGAATAGATACTTAATGGGCCCACCCACACCAATCTAATGGGCTGGGTCAGCCCATTAAGCATTTATGTACAAGACTTATAAGACTTAAGTCATATAAAAGCCTAATACCTTTTTAAACTATACCCGACCCAACATTTAAGCCCATAACACCCGTTAACTATCATTAACCCAACACCCCCTTAACCTTCACATTGTTAGTCCTCAAGGACTAACATTGTTAGTCCAAAAGGACTAACGATGCAAACATATGACAAAAATAGGGGATTAACCCCGTTATCTCCAAAACAAACACACCCATTTTTCATGCCATCACTATTCATCATCTCTTTCCCTCGACCACTGCACCCCCAGACAAAAACATCAATCTCCCACCTCAACCCCACTTCATAAAACAACAATTCCACTTTGGCAATCCTAAACAACCCCATTCGTCAAGGAATGAAGACAAAGATGCAATGGCTTTGATCATACGACTTGGAGAACACTCAAAAATAGAAGGCTAGGATCGATTTTGTACTTCCCTCACACAAGAGACACACCCTTTGTCTCTCTCACAAAAGAAACACACCTTAAAGGGACCCAAGACTTGATGAATTCTATATAAATAGGACCCTTTTGTAAGCCCAGGAGGCATGTAGTTTTTAATCTAGTTTTTAATTTTTCAGCTTATATTAAGTTTTTAAGTTTATTTTAATTTACTTTTAAAAGTCTTGTACTCTTGTTTTTAAGTTAATGAAATTTAAGTTTTTTATGTTAAATCTTGTTTTTAAGTTAATGTCATTTAAGTTTTAAAAACGTTTATAAGCTAACAAAAGCTCATTTTAACTCATACTTAAGCTGTTAACTTAAACAATATGAGTTTTTCCATAACTTATATTGTTTAAGCCACTTTTACCAAAAATCACTCAAAAAACTCATTTGGAAGATAAGCCAGAAAAGGAAGGGCTTATAGGGGTTTTACTAGTTTGTTTTACAGAAGCTAGAGCTTGTAGATAAGCTCTCTAAGAGCCCTTTTATCCCTGTTTTAAGCAAGGGATTTGAAGTCCTCATTTTCTATTTTTAGCATTTACTATTCATTTTCTTATTCTTTCTTATTATCTGCTTATAACTGCTTGTTTATGCTTGTTATTGTCTTTAGTTAATAGTTAGTGCTTACTTGTTGCTTATATCTCATTTGTTTAAGTTTTTCATTAAAACTGCTTAATTTAGTTTTAAACTGCTTATCCTTGTTTGCTTATTTTAAGTGCTTATCTGTAATTGAAATTTGCTTATTATTAGATAATATTGCCTTGTTGATATCTGTTTTCAAAACACCTTGCTTAAATCTTTAAAATCCAGCTTTAAAATGGATTATGAAAACTTAAAGGGGTGTTTGGCTTAAGGGTTAAAATGGATCAAATTGTGTTTAAAAACTATTTGGGTCACTAAGCTAACTTATCCAAGCTTCTTTTAAGTCTTTCTAACCTGTTTTAAAGAATTTTAAAGTCTCTAAGTGTTTTAAGGTATCATCTATAAGTTGTAAGAATCTGTGGTGACAAAACAGATTTTAAGAGCTTATTTGATAAGGCTTTTAAAAAAACAGCTTTTAAGCATTGGTTTTGTGTTGTTTTAGTTGTTAAAATGCAGTAGTAACAAGATTGGTCAAGTGTATTTACAATTGTTGTTTTAGTTAAAATCTGTCAAGTCTAGTTTTAAGCTTCAAAATGCCAATTTTCATTCTTAAAATTTGATAAGCTTAAGTAGGTGTTAGCCTTTGGAATTTCTTACATAAGTAGTTTGTAGTTCTAAGTTAATCTGTTTTAGCTTATTTTAGTTTTTAAAACTCTTTTTCTAGCTTAAATTTAGGCCTGCAATAAGCCATTTTGTCTTTTCAAAAGTTTGAAAAACTCAGTACATACTGAGAGTAACAGCCATTTTAATTCAGCTTTTTCACAGCTCATTTGATTTTCAAAATGCTTTTTAATTGCTGATTCAGATAGCTTATTGTATAAGCTTTAAAGTTTGATAAGTCCCTAAGCCATAAGGATCCATTTTCTAGCTTAAAAATAAGCTAGAAAGTGCCCCCTTAGGCTGTTTGTTAACAGTTTTTAGCAAAAAGCTTAATTGCTTATTTGATGATTTTAGCTGTTAGGATTGCTTAAAATTTTGCTTAGATCTGCTTATTAGGTTAGTTTTAGAGTGATTTTAGCTTATTTAGCTTAGGATAGAGCTTATTTGAGCTTATTAGCTTTTTCAGTTTAGCATCTTAAGTTTAAAAGCCTTTTAGGTAATTCTGTCCTTTGAGCTAGGTTTAGCTTATTTTCTTTGCTTATTTTAGTTCCTAGGTGCTTATTAGGGTTAGGGTATAATCTATTTTTAGCTTATTTGTTGTTATGAGTGCTTATTTAGTCTAAAAAATGCCAACAGTTTAGCTTTTGTAGACTTAGTGTAAAAAGCCAATTCTGTCACTCTTTTTAGCTTATTTCTGGCTTATTTGAGCTTTTAATAAAAAGTGTTTTTACAAAAAGTTATTGTTTTGAGCTTTTAAACAAGTTTGTAAAAAAAATGGCAAATAAAAAACATTGGGAAATTGGGAAGTCTAGGGTGAGCAAGGCTCGAACCCTGGACCTCACCAACCTCAACCAACGTTTTTAACACACACCACACTACCACTAGCACCAGTAGGGCCATCTGGTTTTTGTTTGCAACATTAATTAGTTAACCCTTTTTAGCCCTTTTTAGTATTCAGCCCTTTTTGCTTATTAGCAGCTTATTTTGATAAGCTGTTTGACCCAGCTTATTTTTCTTAGATTTAGCGTAGTTCAAGCTACTTTTTGTAATTTTTTCAGATTTTTTATAAATAGTTTAGTATTTTTAATATTTAATTTAGATTAAAACTGTTTTTAATTCATAAAAAATTTAAAAAAAGTCAAAAAAATATAAATCTTTTTTTTAAAATTTTCTTTTATCATTTAGGATTGTTAAAAATTAATTTTGCTTTCGTAGGGTTAAATTTGTAGAATTTAGTTTTTTAAAGAACGGGATTTGAATCCCGTTATCGTTTTTAGTGTTTTAGCTTAAATTGCTTTCGTTTTAGGGTTTCTTTTATTGGTTTTTTGCATTTTAAATTGTAGAAATAGAATCCAAACCAAAAAATCATTGAATCATTCAAAAACGCGATCACGAACTTAATCCCGATTCTCAATTCACACCTCGTCGGGACACGACCCGGAAAGTTTTTTTTTGGGTTTTGCTTTGGTTAAAAGCAAATTTCCTTTTAAAAGCCTTACGGAATATTTATCTCTCTATTATTGATCTTATACTTATTATATATTTATATTATATATTATATTTATATATATTAAGTGGGGGGATCAATTTTTGGCGCCGCTGTCGGGGAGGTCGTGTTGTGATTATCGTGTTTCGTTTGAAGATTAGTTTTTGAAGACCCTTCCTCGTGAAGTTATCATTTTCCATTTGTGAATATTTTCTTATTATTAAAAATTAAAAAAATACCAACAATATTTTTCCTAAAGTATTGAAAGTACTAAAAAAATAAAAAAAACAACAAAAACAACCGTTGTGTCACTTGTGAAAACGGCTCACCTTTAGATTACAAACTATAAGAGAGGTATAAGGAGGGTCGATCCTACGAACTTCGACCCGAAAGGAGAAGGTTTTTAATGGCTTCGCGCTTACCCGCTCCTCCGCTTCTTTGTGCGTTTTCTAAAGAGCTACCGTACAGTTGTTTGATTATCGGTTACAAAAATATTTTTCTTTCTCTTAATTTGTTTTTAGTGCATGCGCACTCGCTCTTCTTCGAATCTAGTTGGTGAATCTTCTCCTAACCCAACTACTTCAAATCTGAAACGTCGTAACCGTAGACGTTCAAAGCAACCTTTTTCTCTTGAAGAATCTCCCGTAGATACGATGGTCGATCAACGTACTATGGCGGAATTGCTCTGTGCACCCACCAAGGGTTATGCAGAGGCAATTGTGGTTCCACTAATTCTTGCTGAGCATTTCAAGCTCAAGCATAGTCTCATTAATATGATGACTTCGGACGAATTCTTCGGACTTGAGAAAGACAATCCTCATGATCACATTCGTTGGTTTAACAAAATAACTTCCACAATAAAATACAAGGATGTGCCTAATTCGGCGATTAAGCTTATGCTTTTTCCATTCTCTCTTGCAGGGGCAGCCCGTCGTTGGCTTGAAAAAGAACCCCCTCGTTCTATTATCACTTGGGAAGATCTTGTTTCCAAATTCATCAATGAATTCTTTCCTCCCTCAAGAACGACAAATCTTCAAAATGAAATTTCCAACTTTCAACAACGTTTTGATGAATCGTTTCATGAGGCATGGGACCGTTATAAAGATCTTCTTCGTGCATGCCCTCATCATGGTTTTACGGAATTGCATCAACTTGATACCTTCTACAATGCCTTAAACCCAGCCGACCAAGATTCTTTAAATTCTGTCGCCGGTGGTAATCTTTTGGAAAGATGTACTCAAGATGTGTTGACGATTATCGAAAACAAATCCAAGGTCCGCAATTCATGAAACAAATCGATTGTTTCTCAAGTGAAATCAAGTGATGTTAATTCTTCTTCTTCCTCTGAGATAGCCAAACTTACTCATGCAGTAAATCAGCAAACAAGTGTTGTGACTACCGCCATGACCACTATTCTCAAACAATTTCAAGCAACCCCACCTCCAGCTTCCGTAAAAGCCGTTGAGGAAATTTGTGTTACTTGCGGTGGTGCTCATCCTTATTATCAGTGTCTCGCCGCCGATGGCAACACTTTCCTGGAATATCGGGATAATATTCAAGGATACGTTTCAGCAGCCGCGGTTAACTACAATCAGGGTAATTCCGGTTATCGTCCTTCGAGTGTGGCTAATCAAATTCGACCACCGGGTTTTGCTCAACCAAATGTGCAAAATAATCAAAACCGGTTTAGCCAACCTCAAGGATATAATCGAGGAAACAATTTCAATCAAGATACATCTTATCAAGCTCCAATTCAACAAAATCAAGTTGTACCTTTAAGTGAGTTGGAGAAAATTAAGAAGATAAATGAGGTTAATATAAAAGCCATGCAAGCTCAAATTAACAATGTGAAAAATGAGTTAAGAAATGAAATGCAAACTTCGATTCAAGCTTCAATGTCTAACCAAACCAATGAGCTTAAGAACATGATGGCTAGCTTTTTCCAAATGAACACCGCTTCTTCTTCGGGTTCGGGATCTCTCCCTGGCAACACCATTGCTAACCCGAAAGGTGAATTGAAAGCCATCACCACCCGAAGTGGTCTTGTTCTTGATGGACCTTCCGTTCCTATGCCTCCTCCATTCATTAATCCGGAGGAGGATGAACGTGCAGAGGAGACTTTAACGGACCCAGAACTCGCTGAGTATACCATTAAGGTCCCACCTCCTCTTGTCCAAAAAGCTAAACCTACTTCTATAAAGAATTATGTGGTGCACAAAAGGGATCCTCTTCACCCCAATATCCCTTATCCTTCAAGAATGCACCAAGAAAAACAGCAAGAGAAAGATGAAGTCCAAATTCATAAATTTTGGCAAATGTTCAAACAACTTCATATCAATATCACTCTTGCCGATGCTTTGATTCTAATACCGAAGTACCAAAAAATGCTTAAAAGTCTCCTTTCCAATAAAGAGAAACTTTTAGAGCTGGCAAATACACCCCTCAATGAAAATTGCTCAGCGGTTATCCTTAAGAAGTTACCCGAGAAACTAGGAGTCCCTGGGAAATTTCTCATTCCGTGTGGTTTTAGTGAGCTCAAATGCAAGGCCCTAGCCGATCTAGGTGCTAGCATCAACTTGATGCCACTCTCGGTTTGGAAAAAGTTAGGCTTACCCGAGCTTATTTCCACCCACATGACCCTTGAACTAGCTAACCGGGCAATTTGTACACCGGCTGGAATTGCAAGAGATGTCTTTGTTCCGGTTGGAAAGTTCACATTCCCTGCTGATTTTGTCATCGTTGATTATGAGAGCGATCCTCGAGTCCCCCTCATCTTGGGAAGACCTTTCTTACGGACCGCTCGTGCTTTGATTGACGTTCACGGAGAAGAAATGATTCTCCGTGACGGTGATGAAAGATTAATCTTGAATATGAGACATGATACTTCAAGCTATTCTAACAAGCCTAAAAAAGAATCAATCAACATGATTGACATCTACAATGTCTCTCATGAAGCTTATCTTGAGGACTTGTTTGCAAATGAAAAGGCAACAAATCATCTGAGTGGCAATCCCACTCCAATTTCGGACCCTATTGTTTCTTCTTCTCCCACACTTACTTCCTTAGAAGAAAGTGATTTAATTTGGGAAGAATTCGAAGCTTATCTCGCAAGTGATTCATTTCCACCGGGGAGTGATGATACCGACTTTGACCCAGAGGGAGATCTTCGTTTAATTAAGGAATTATTAAATAACGATCCTTCATCTCCTCTCCCTCTTTCTCATAATCCATTAAGTGGTAATACCACTTCTTCTTCTTCTCCTGACCATTTGCTCGAGGAGTTCGCTAATGAACTCGCACTTATTACATTTCCACCGGGAAATGATGATCTTCCTTTTGATATCGAATCCGATCTTAGAGAAATAGAATATTTGCTTAACCATGATCCTACCAAGGAAATGGATTATATTCTCGAGGATTCGGTTGATGAGGGTAATCTTGCAGATCCTAATAACGATCTTGTTGATACCATTCCTGAGATGTTCACCGATGAACATACTCTTGATTATTCATCTCCACCATTATATGATGATGTCGATGATGATCTTGTTGAACTTGAGTCCGATAATGATGATGTTTATGATGATCCATTTGACTCCAAGGAAGATAAAATCAAAGAGTCTAAACTCTTGATTGATGAACTTGATCCCCCTAGATCAAGTGATTTCCTTCCTTCCCCCGAGTGTGACTCGGTTCTCTATGAGGATTTTTTCGAGGTTGATGCTTTGCCTTTAACAAATAACGAGGACAAAGTATTTAATCCGGGTATACTCATTCATGAGAACCTTTTTGAAGTCACTATTCGAGTAACACCGGATAAGAATGAAAAAAAGATATCCATATCTAATGCTTCTTTAATTCTTGAGGATTTTAATCCTCCTCTTTATGAACTTCCTTTCCACAAAGAAGTTCCCAGGTCCGAAACTCTACTCTCGTTTTCATCCGAAAATGAGGAAAAAGTTTTCAACCCCGGGATTCTCACTTCTAAAGGAGTTCATACTTCTCTTCTCCCGGAATTATCTCATCGGGACTTGATCCCTCCAAATACGTATATATAATATATATATAAGGATTTATCAATAATAATATAGAGAGTAAGTATTCCGAAAGGGTTTAAAGAAAATTGCTCTTAACCAAAGCAACTTCAAAAACCTCCCGGGTCGTTTCCTTGACGAGGCTTGAATTGAAAGTCGGGTTATCGTTTGTGATCGGGATTTTGAATAGTTGAAGTTTTGATTTGTTTTCTATTCTACTAATAAAAAAATTTAAAAGCATATAAAGTAAATTAAACAATTAAGGCAATTAATCAACAAAGCAATAAAAGACATAATAATAAAAAAACTAAATTATACTACACTAATTATTATTGAAAAGAGAAGAGATTTAGAACCCGAATGTCGACCCGATGACGAAAAGTAACCACCCTTATGAGTTGAACCGATAACGTCATCACGAAACAATCAACGTTAATGATAAATATCAATAAATTTAACAAAACTTTTGATTTCTTTCAAAACTCAACTCAACTGAAATCTAATAAACATTTTTTACAAAAAATTCCTAAATAAACCATTTTATTTTACAAACAATTTGCCTAACTGTTTTAAAATAAACCTAATAGCCCCTAGCCCAAGAGATCTTGCCAAAATTTTCTTTTCCGCAAATTAAAAACTGAAAATCCGTCCAAACACCAAACCATAATGAATATTGTTTAAACCAACCAAAGATAAAAAAAGAACCAGTAATAGGGACCCCCCCCTCTCCCCCCCACCCTAAAAACAAAGTATTTTAAGAATTTGTCACTAGTGGGTTAAATTTTCTCAATTCTTCTTTTATACTATTATGCAATGATCAAAATGAATGAAACAAACTTTTATACTATGATTAAACAATTAAATCCTTAAACTCAATAAGCTGATACACTACACCGAGACCTAGATAAGAAACTTTTATAACTAGAAAATTACTAATAAGCTAATAAGCAATTCGAGAAAAGGGAGACTAAAGGAAA
>BQNB010038855.1:22062-48465 GCA_026074375.1 Tanacetum coccineum | reverse complement strand
CTTCTATGCAAATGCAGCCTATTAAGAGGGTGTAAGCAAGCACTTGGTTTAGATACGTGCAAGGTACTTACTTTCAATATGTGAATGATAGGTTTTTTGTTGTTTTACTATGTTTTTGGCCCCTGCATAGTTATCTGGTTTGGTGGATTATAAGTGAGTCTTCGTAAATTGGTCTATATCAATCCTAAATCTAACAATCACAAATAGCAAAAATAAGAGTATTTCTGCTGATACAAAAAAGAAAGGCTGCAAACTTTTTTTACTAATAGCTGCTTTTCGGTATATATATATCGCCACCTAATCATAGTTGTTTATATTTAACAGTTCCTTCATGGATAGATTGCCTTCAAATATCATATTCAACATCTTCTCAAGAGTACCCGTTAAATGTTTGGCTCGATCCCGGTGCGTATCAAAAGTATGGTGTAACTACATTGATGATCGTTACCTTGTGGTCATTCATGACAAACGACTTGCAGAAGAACCCACACCCATCTTGTACCATCCAAATATTTCTTGTGAGAGAATATGTTTCCATGTCATTGAATCTAAACAACCTGGAACTACTCATTATGTCTTGGAGCCGAAAGAGGGACCGTTTTTGGAGTATATATGCAAGGAACCGCTCTCTAGATCTTCTAAATTCAATATTCAAGTCCAAGGTTCTTGCAACGGGGTGATGTGTTTATCACAAGATGATGGTTATGTAATAACCTCGCTGGCAGTGGTCCATCCTCTAAGGAAAGAATGTTATGAGCTTCCACCGTTTCCGTTGCGTTTTAATAAGCTCATGCGCAGAGAGTCTTTTGGGCTTGGTTTTGATACTTCCACCAACACTTGGAAAATGGTGTGTGTTTTGCTAAAAGAAGATGCGCCACCAGATAAGCCTGATATTGTGAAGAAAAATCTATGCACAATGGTGCATGTATTTGGCACAAACTCATGGCGAGAAATACCCCAAGTCCCGTCTTATCCAGTAACACGTAAAGCCGTATTTGCTAATGGTTGTCTGCATTGGTTGGTCAGTTATTCCGACATCAAACCTGAAGATGGTGTAAGAGAAGTAATTTGGTTTGATGTAAACAAGGAGGAATTTGGGTTGATTAAACGTCCGAAAATAATGTGTGGTTTATGGGGACAGTCTCGTTGTTGTCTGAATCAGTTGGTTGATCTAAATGGTGAAGTTGGATATGTGTGTAGTAGAACCATGGAGGTTTGGGTATTGAAGCAAAAAGAATGGGTGCCACACTGTCGGTTTAAAGAACCAGTGTATGTGTTTTATGTTTACAACCTGAAAAGTGGTGGTTTACATAAAACCAACCTTGCTGGTTCAGGGAGTTTAGGGCGTTGTCCAGGTATTTTTATGTTTCCGAATACACTGTCTTCAATCCATGGCATCGACACAAATTCCTTCTCGTTGGAAACAACTGATCTGGCGAAAAGCTGCCAACATATACTATCTTCTTGTTAGGTAGCAAAGTTTATATATTCGTGTTGCTTTCAATGTTTTTGTTCTCGATTTGTTTAGTTTCAGACTCGTTTTTCAGTTTTTTGTTCCAGATTGCTTTCATATACCTAACTTGTTTCTTTTGCCACTTAACTATTCATAACTATGTATTTATTGCATGGCAAAGCATGATGGTCATAACTATATTTGTGTTACGGGTCGTTAGACTTTGGAGTGGATCCGTAACTTTTTTGATAAATGGACCATAGTGAAAGACCCGACAAACCACGAGGACCAAAAATGTAGTTTACTCTATTTTTTATTGAACATGTGTTATTCAAAAAAGTTCTAAGAATTCTTACTTGAGTGTTAACTAAGGTTTATACAACAGTAAAAAACTTTTCCAATTACATTTCCTTTTTCTTTTACATTTAAAGTCAAATATAGTGTTATTAGCATCTAAATAAGTCTGGTTAAGTACATAATATGACCCATTTGTTATTTTTACATTAATCCTGAAAAATGAAATGTTAATCATTCTAGATCTTATGCATGATCAACTTTCATATAACATTGTCTCAATATACAAGGTATCAAGATATATAAGAGGTAGAGGTTAGTTTAATTAGTTTGGTAGAAATATTTTTTGGTTTTCGATTCATGTGGTATTACCCAATTTGTGAATACCTTAGAAAGGTTCTTTTTTAGGCTCCATAAACGTATCTATTGTAAGCTTACATGCCAAAAGTTCCTTATAGACCCCAAAAATGGCATACACCTAATGAACTAATCCTGGCCTTCCATATCTAATAGATTTATGGTGTAGATTAAAAGCCCATTTTTATTTTTTTTTAAAAAGAAATATCCATCAAGGGTAAGATGGTCATTTTTATTTTTTCATTTCTCACTCTTCTACCAAAACACACACACAATCTCTCTCAATCCCCTAACCCTAACCTTAATTTTCCTCCCAAATTACTCCATTGATGGATCTTCCAACCACCGCCACCACGATCTACCAACCACCGCCACCACGATCTACCAACCACCGCCACGACGACCCACCCACCACCGCCACCACGACCCACCCACCAACCACCACCACAAGTGTTTTTTGTTATTCTATCACCACCAACCCACCAACCACCACCACGATGCACTAACCACCACCACCACCCACCACCACGGACGATCCACCAACCACCACCACGACCAAATTAAAGGTCGCTTCCATACATCAAATCTCATCCGAACATGCTGCACATAGGTAAGGTTTTTTTAATTATTACTTGGATAATGATATGTGTTTTTTGAATACTTATTTGGTGTTTCCGAAGATCATAATTGATATCTGTATTGAAGTAGTAGTAGTAGTTTAAATGATTAAATTGTTAGAGAATCATAAGTCTAAGATTGTTTAAAGAGTAATGCTTATTTTGCTTAAAGTTCAAAAATAAGCATTGCTATGAGGACGATGATGATGAAGATGATGCACATGATGATGATGAATGAATGATGATGAGATGAATAAAGCGGTATTAAGAAACAACAAGGTAGATAACGGGATTGCCTTTGTATTAAGAACAACTTGCCTTAGTACTATACATAGTCAAGATTTGACAAGTGTTTTTATTTATACCACACATCCCGTGGCTAGGTTAAAAGCTAAAACTGGAATTTAAACTAGAAGTTGGATGATCATTCCATACGGTTCTTGAGTTCGATGATGGAGTCTTAGAGATTTTCTATATCCGCTTGGTGACGAATCTGCATGTCGTTGATAATGTCTCCTAGTTCAGTGATCCTGAAGCGGGCTAGAGAGGTCTTATGGTTACTTCCCATTTGTTTCCTCTGGAGTTTGGTAATTTGGGCACGAGCTTGTTGAAGTTCAGCTTCCAAAGTATCGAAATCTTGTTGGATGATTACTCGTCCTTTTCCGAGACCTTCGACTTTATCTTCTATATGCACAATACGATCGAGAGAGAGTTCTCCTAAGTAATTCATAATTTCTTTGATTTGTTCCTCATGACGCTCTATACTTGTCTTTCGAGAGCCTTCACCTATCTCAAAGGCTTGAGGTAGGGAAGAGGTAGAAGAAGATGATCGGCCTTGTTTCTTAGGTGACAGAAATTCTTGAGGATTAGGTATTGAAGATGGAGGTATGATAGTTGGAGGCGGGATAGGTGATTTTTCAGTATAAAAGGCTTGCAAAGCTTTCATGTAGGGATCATCATGAAATAATGAAAGAGTTGGTGAAATTAGAGGGACTATTCCAAATGAGTTGGAAGAGCTAGAGTAAGTTTTTTGCGGCGAAGTCGGGATATAATTCTGAGAAGCCGGAGGAAAATAGTTTAGGAAGTTAGAGGAAAAGGCATCCTCTATATTAGAAGTAGGATGGTCGGGAGAAGACATCGTTCTGTTTAACAACCCAGCGATAAATAACATAAGTTATTTATTTAGTAATATAATAGTTATGTATCTTTACATACCATTTCGGAAGATATAGCGGCACGGAGGACTTTCTTGGATGGAAAAAGAAAAGTAGTTATAGTTAAGGTTTCAACCTTGTTCTCTATAACGTGGCTCTGATACCAAATCTGTAACACCCCCATTTTTACATATAGCAGCGGAAGCTAATCTGGGGTATTACTTCAAGGTACAACAGTCATAATCATAGAAAACGAATCAAAAAGAGTCGTTTTTGAAAATTTAGTTATCATTCATTATTTCATCAGAGTTTTTACAAACGAAAGGTCCCAAAATCTAAAACACAAAGTTTGAATGATAACAGTTTTGCCATCTTCAAGTCCTCGCCACTCCGTGCCATAGGTTGCTTAGTTACCTGAGATAAAACATGCTAAAAAGTCAACACAAAGGTTGAGTGATATTCATAGGTTTAAGTAAAATAGTTTGAATGCAAGTGTGATATTGGGTTACGTTGTTATATACCCGTTATTTGTAAAACAATTATTATCGCCATTAGCTCATGAATCCAAAACCTTGGGATATGTTTGATACGTTATAGCCCCAACGGGTGCCTTTGCCAAAACACCCGCAGTTTTATTCTAATGGTGTGCAATTGGTTACCGGTACGACTGGGTACATCAACAGGGAGTCCAACCCAAATAGATCTATTCACAACATTCACGCTTACTCCGTAAAGTAATTAATGATTCATGATATTGGGGACTTAAAGGCAAAATAGTTACTATACGAGCAATAATAATAGGATAGAACATACAATAATAATTGCATTCATGGTTTTATAGCATTATACCCTCCACGTTTATGAAATATTTGAAAGCTGAAATGCAAGGCTATGAACTCACCTTAACAGTATAGGGAAAATTTGAATGATAGGCAAGGAATAAAGGAATTGAAAGGTAACGCTGTCGTCACATTAACCGGGGTAATAAATCAAGTCTTAGTTTGATTGGTATATAAGTATTACATCATGTTGATTTAGTTATAATAAATTATCAAAATACCGTTTCGTGCCATCAAATCAAGGTCATTCCATTAAACGTTTGAGGAGCTAGGCATCTTTAATCATAAATACCAACAACTCAGTTAGAACAAAATTCAAGATGAAACCTCTTAATTATAAAGCTGCCTAGTAATTGTGATAAACGATATAATTGGGTTTTAATTATAACAGTTTTGCTTGATAACTGTAAACGATTAAGCACGTCAAGCGTTTAATAAAGTTATGACTTGTAATTTTTGATATTTTTATACTTTTTCAAAATGTTACATTTTAAACCCACGAGAAAGAAAAATGGCAAAATATACCCTTAGAGTTTGCACTTTTACGAGGTTGGTCCTTCAAGTTTAAAAGATATACAAAGTAAACCTTGAACTTTGGAAAGTGACATAATAGACCCCTATAGTTATAACTTTGATAAAATGACTTTTTAGTCCTTTTAGTTATAAGTTTCTGAAAGTTACGATATATACCCTTTTGCATGAAAAACGTATCGTTTTTAGTCCAAAATCCATAATAATGATATTCTTAAAATATGAAAAGTAATTTACAGGTTATAGCTTATTAATATAAGCTAAAATATGAAGATCTAACATAAGGAAAGTTTAAAATAACAATTTGTTAAGCTAGGAAGCAAAACGAGTCAAATTAGGGTTTTAAAATGAAAACGCGCGGGTTTTAAGTTTAAATTCTTTCAAGAATTAATAAAGTACTTATTATAATGTTATTTAAGCTTATTGCGATAGATTATAACAAAAGTTTATAAGTTTATCTTATAGATTAAGTAAAAACATGAAATTAGGGTTTCATGAGTTCGGTTTGGATCAAAAAGGTAAAACACATATGTTTTTGGGTTCAAAGCTTTATATAATGATTTAAGCATGATAATATGAACATTATAAGGGTATGAAAACAAAATGTTAGCTTATGGAACCTAGTTTTGAGCGTATAGCTTAGAAACGGGTCAAAATCGGGACTTTTAGCTTCGTACTAGAATAACGACTCTCGAGCTTCTTTTCTTGATTTCTTTTGCTTCACTTATGTTCTTGAGACTTCTTAGGACCTTTTAGGATCTTATTTGAGCAAAGGATTGCTGCTATTAAGGATTATAGAGGAGGAAGTGGGGGATGAGTTAGACTAAAGAGTTTATGCCCCTATTTATAGTTGAAATGAGATTGGAGGCCAAGGGATACTTTGAGACCAGGTGTGGACATGTATGAGAGCTAGAGGGTGATGTGTAGAAGCTATGTGATGAGTTGCTAGGGCTATAAACTAGCTTAAGGGTGTTGGCTTGTTCTTGTGATGTCGCGGCTAAAGGAGAGACAAAGAGGGGTGATGTGGCTCATTTTAAGACCAAGAATGGACTAGATATTTAAGAGAGGTGCTTGTAAGCAGATTAGGGATGGAGGTGCTTGTAATTGAGGTGCTTGGTTGCAAGAAAAACTTTCAAAATGTGTCAATTTGCAAAGAATTGAGGTCACGGGTACATTAGGGCTCATTTAGGGTTTTTGAGCTTAGATTTCAAGTACATTGATGATATAAGTGTGGATTAATGTTTGTAAGGTTTGTATTAAGGGTTAATAACAAAATTTGATAGGTGGTTTTGGTTTAAAATGGGCCAAAATGAGTAAACGGGTCAAAAGTTCATATTAGGGCACTATTAGGGTTTCTTGGATTTAATTCGCATACATTTGAAGTAAAATGATGAAATGAAAAGATAGAGTATGATTGCTAATATGTAAATTAAGTTATTACAAACCCCCCTATTTGAGAAAGGTTGGGTTTACAAAGGATAAAAATCAGAAACGAGTCATGGTTTAGTATTTTGCTGGGGCTAGTGTTTCTAGGTTTTAAATTAGGGTTTTGAGTGATAAAATATGTATGAGAGCTTATGAATAGAATAATTAGGGTTTACATATTGTATATTGAGTGTAGTAGCTTGTATAAAAGTGGTGGTGAAGAAACTAGAATGAAAACGAAGGTAAAATGGCTATTTTGGAGATCATGCTTAATGACTTGTATATTGTACATTTAAAGACTTGTACTTTGACTTAGAGAGAGTTTATATTTCAAATGAGAGGTTATATTACTTGTACATATGCTTTAGTAGCTTGTGCATTCACTTTAGATGTTAATCTTGTATGGAATTAGGGTTTAGAGGCATACTATAACGGTTTAAAGCCCTCTTGATAAAACATTGCAATGGTACATTATATGAGTAATGTACTTTGTAAAAATGATATTATGATATTGAATTGACATTTTATGATGTTTACTTGACATATATGAAGACATATATGAAGATAGGATTGCCATAGGTAGGTTGTGTGAGTCCGTTAACTTTAGATATGTAAGTTACATTGCATATTAGATATTGGCAATGCAAGCAATGTAATAAAGCAAAAAGTTTCCTTGAAAAAGGTGGTTCATATATAATAGATAGATAGTACATTGTATCTAACTTAATATATGGATATTTACATTAATGAAAATTGCGGGTTGTTATAGCCAATTATTAATATTTGTGAAACTCATATCTAGCTAGTGCCGTAAGGTTCCTTTTATACACCAAGGAAACCCTAATGGGCTTATAAAACTTGTGAAGAGATATTCAATGCTATTCCTATTTAGACTCATCAAATCTCCCAATACACTAATACTATATTATGCTACAGTACAACTTACTACTAACAGTACTAACTCTACTACCAGTACTAACAGATGTACTGGCAGTACTATCTATACTAACACTAACAGTACTAATGACTTAGTCTATTTTCTTCAATATTTATCAGCAGCACTAAGTCTTCACTAGCAGTACTAAGTTGAACTAGCAACACTAAGTTTGTAGAGACATCTGAAACCCACATAATGAATCAATTTGAAAGCCGCACCTCAACACGCGGTGAACAAGACCACATGAAGATCTTAAGGTCCAGTAACCCGTAACTCTTAATCGTGAAAGAAGACGTACAGGGTGGCAATCATAATATGTTATGGAGAGCAACATTGCATATTGTCTTCTTACAGAGGAGGGAGAGCCGTCAACTCTTCAAGAAGTACTGAATAATCTAGATGCATCATTCTAGAAGGAAGCTATGAGAAGAAATTGAAGCTCTTCATAAGAATAAAATGTGGGACCTGTGCCACTACTAGGAGGTACGAAACCCATTGGAAACAAATAGGTGTATAAGATCAAAAGAAACGGTAATGATCAGGTGGAGAGGTATTGTACAAGACTGGTAGTCAAAGGATATGCTCAGATTGAAGGGATCGACTTCAACGAGATATTTTCCCCTGTGGTTCGAATGACAACTGTTCGGGTAGTTCTGGCAATGTGTGCAACGTATGATTTATATCTAGAGCAGCTAGATGTGAAAACTGCATTTCTTCATGGAAATCTTGAGGAAGAAATTTATATGCTCCAACCAGAAGGTTTTGAACAAAAAGGAAAAGAGAAATTAGTTTGCAGGTTAAACAAATCTCTGTATGGTTTAAAGCATAAAGCATGCGCCGAGGATGTGGTACAAGAATTTATCTTTCAGTCATTGTCATGGATAGAACAGACTACACGCAGACCCTTATGCATATTTCAAGAGGTTTGGAAATAATGATTTTGTCATTTTGTTGTTATATGTTGACGACATGTTGGTTGCAGGCCCTAACAAAGATCGTATCAGTAAATTGAAGGCACAACTCGCTAGGGAATTTAAGATGAAAGACTTAGGACCTGCAAACAAGATTCTTGGGATGCAAATTCACCGAGATAGAGTTAGTAGGAAAATTTGGCTGCCACAGAAAAGTTATGTGAATAAAATCTTGCAAAGGTTCAATATGCAAGATTGTAAGCCAATATCAACCCCGTTACCTATTAATGTCAAGTTATCCTCCAAGACGAGTCCTACCAATAAAAAAGAGAGGATGGAGAGGTCCTCTATACCTTATGCAACAGCAATGGGAAGTTTATGTCACGATGAATTGTAACAAGGGAAAAAAATAACCAGAGATGTGCTACATGCATTAATGGAGTAGTGAGTCGTACATGGTGGAACCTGGTAGAGAGCATTGGGAAGCTGTGAAGAGGATCCTTAGATATATTAAAGGAACCTCAGATGTTGCATTATGTTATGGGGAATTAGGTTTAACTGTCACAGGATATGTTGATTCTGATTACGCAGGCGATCTGGACAGAAGTGAATCAACCACCGGGTACGTGTTTACACTTTCTGGTGGAACAATAAGCTGGGTTTCAAAATTGCAGTCAGTTGTGGCTATGTCAACTACAAAAGCAGAATATGTTGTAGCTGCTCAAGCCAGCAAAGAAGTAGTATGGTTGAAGATGTTGTTGGAGGAACTCAGTCACGAACAAAAGAAAATTAATCTATTTTGTGACAACTAGAGTGCCTTGTATCTTGCAAGGAATCCAACATTTCATTCAAAGTTAAAGCATATATGAGTTCAATATCACTTCATTCGTGAGAAAGTGGAAGAAGGAACCGTGGATATGCAGAAAATTCATACTGATGATAACATGGCTGATTATATGACGAAAACAATCAACGGTGACAAGTTTATATGGTGTCGATCCTCATGCGGCCTAGCGGAAACGTAAGCAACATGAAAGTGCAAGGAGGATAACGGTGTGAAGATAGATTTAGCTTCAATTTAATCTTCAAGTGGGATATTGTTGATATAAATTAGCTTCTAGAAAGATGAGTTAAGCATGTGAAGTTGATGGTGGGCCATTGGAATTTCAAAGAATTTAGCAAATGGTTGATGCAAATTGCTTGAAAATGAACTGGCGCCTATAATGCATGTATGTACACATGCATGCACATGGATGGTGGCATGATATTATGGTCAAATATGGAGGCAATATCATGCGACTAACTTCTATGTTCACATTGACCGAATTGTGTTTACTACCATTATAAATAGAAGTACACGCAAGCTTAGTTAGAGCATCCTATTCCTAAGCAAGTATACAACAAAGAGTCTCCAAGTAGTGTGTGTGAGGTTATTAGAGAGTTTGTGTTATATCTCCTAATTACAAGAGATAAGTGTTAATCTTTATAATTAGAGAGACGGTGTAACTCTTAATTTTCATCATAGTGAAATGTTTCTTTCTTTGCCGGTGATTTTTACCCTATTGGGGTTTTCTACGTTATATCCGTGTGTCATCTTTTATTGCATTTCATATTTTAGTTGTGGTTTTGCTTCAGTCCGGTGTCACTTTTCTCAACACTAACACCCTCTTTCCCCATCTCATTAAAAACCTCAAAAACCTCATGAAACTGTTCCTCCTTACAAGTATTAATAATCCTAGCCGTCCACACCACAACATTTCTCCTGGAAAACCAATCAATCAAAACCATATCCCCATCTTCAAACACCAACCTTCCCATAAAAATGTAATCAACGAATTATTCATTTTCCATTTAAACACACTTGTTTCTCTCTCTAGAAAACCTCTCATGTGTTTCTCTCTTTAGAAACTAGCCAAATCCAAGAATCGACCCCGTGTTATGATATATGATATACCACAACAAGTAACATAACATCTCATTTGAAATATAAACTTCCTCCAAGTCAAAGAACAAGTCCTTAAAAGCTCAATGTACAAGTCATTAAGCATGACATCCAAATAGCCGTTTTACCTCCGTTTTCCTAAGGAATTCCATACAATCTATTAAGTACAAGTTAAAAGAAAGTAATGAAATTCATTTACATTCCATATTCATTCTCATTTCATAAGATTCCATGAAATCAAAACAAGAAACCCTAAACCGAGCTAGTTTCTAAACCATAACCCGTTTCTTGGTTTTTATCCGTTTTAAACCTAAACCATTAATCAAATAAGTTGTAAATACTTAATTTACAACATTACAAATCCTATTTCATCATTATAACATCATTATACATGAATTAAATCCTAGAAACCCTAAAACAAAACCCTAATCTAGTTCTAACCCTAAAACCTAAAACTAGGCCCTAGTTCAGAATCGGATCAGTCTATAAAACATAGGATCTGGGCAAATCAATAGGTTCTGGGTATTAAGTGAAAACACTAGGTTGTAGCCCTATGTCTTGTGATCATTTTGCCGGTGGAATCAACCCGATTCGACGTCGGATGAATTAGTTATAGCCGAAATGGCAAAGGTGCGCAGATTCTGCACACCTGTAGTAAATGGCTATTATCTCTAAATTTTTGTATAGTAACCCCCAAATATGTAAAACTAAACGTTGTAGAGGACTCAAATATCTAACAATGCTCACTGGTTTGAGCTTCAACGGAGTTACGGTTTGCAAATGGCAACCATTTTACCAAGACTGATGTTGGCTGTCCAAAAACAGCCATGTATAAATCAAACCAAACACCCCTAAAACGTCTAGAACCACCTCCACCTTGCACCATAGCCTTCCTTACTCATCCCATAGCCTCTCCACATCACCCTATAGCTCCCACACATGTCCTCACCTGGTCTCTTAGCATCCTTAGTCACCAAGTTCCAAAATTACTATAAATAGGGGTGTTATGCCTCCATTTCAAATCATCCCCCACTTCCTCCTCTATAACCCATCATAGCAGCAATCCTTTGCTCTAAGAAGATCCTAAGAGATCCTAAGAAGTCTCAAGAACAGAAGTGAAGCAAAAGAAACCAAGAAAAGAAGCCCCTCATGGGGGGGGGGTGGTTTCCTATAATCATATCTGCTCTTGCTTTCATATTATGTTCATATAATCAACTTGAACTCATGTTAAAGCTTTTTATCTAAAAAATCTATGCTTTTTTTTCCTTTTTGATCCAACCAGAACTCATAAACCTAATTTTTCTATGCTTTTCATTATTCTAAATGTTATAATGTCTAAATACTGTTATAAAAAATCTATCTTAAATAATGTTAATAAAACAACTTATTATTTTTGAAAGAATTTTGAATAAAAACTAAGCGTTTTTTTAAAAAACCCTAATTTGACCCGGTTACGATTCTGGCTTAACTAATTGTTATTTTATAAACTTTATTGGAAAGATTTAAAGACTTACAAAGTAGGGTTTTTAAGATGAGATTAGAGCTTAACCAACAACCAAAACGTTGTTTTTATATACCCAACCACCAAAAAGAATCGACCCGGATGAGTTTAAACCTTCATGTTCTTGAACAAAAATAGAAAAATGGAATGTTTATGTGGGTGTGTGTGATCAGACGACAAGGGAGAAAAGAGGAGGATGAGATGATTTTTCTTGAAGTTGTGGTGATGTGTGCGTGATTTTGGAAATGAGATAAGGTTAAAAGGATGCATGCATTAGACAAACTTCTTAGAAAAGTGCCTTGTTGTCCCCTTGAGGGGGTCGGCCGATCCTAGGATCCTAGTTGAGTTTTTCTCTTTGGTCGGGATCTATATCATTCTTAGTTCGTGAATAAAACATGACCTGAAAGTTTAAGTTTCTTAGTAATTGTTAAAATTAAGTTTAGTAGTGTTAAAATGTCACAAGAATTAATGTCAAAGTTTTAATGTTTTACTTTAGTGTAGACAATAAAAAGTGTTGTGTCGAAACGCGTTGTTTGCTGTTTAAGCTATCTTGTGGGAAACTTCTCCTGGTAAGTTATTAAATGTAGATATAGTCATCCAAAAAGAGATAATTCAAGAAATAAATGAACTATTGATTAAATAAATTGAAAATTGACTACCGTTAACACGATAACTACTCTGATAGAGACAACAAAGTCAATAAACAGAGGACTAAATAGAACATCTTAAGACCGAAAAATCTGCAAAGGTTACAATCTACCCCCTTAAAATAATTTCGCCCCGAAATTCAACTGGTGCTAGAGCTAAAGAGATGTGGGTATTTGAGTTTCATTTGATCCTCACGTTTCCAAGTAAATTGTAGGTCCTTGTGTTGGATCTATATAGCCTTTGTAAGACAATAGCTAACTTGAATAAATCCAAATCAACTATGTGAGAGACACTGACTATGAATATCAAGTGTTAATGCGGAATCTTAACACAAGTATTAAGAAGAACACAATATAATACTAACTTTGCTATTGATTTCTATTAAGCTTCAATGCTTCTATTCGTTATATAAACTCTATGCCATATGGTTCCTTTTATACACCAAGGAAACTCTATAAGGCTTTACAAAACGTGTGAAAGGATAATGCATATCCTTTCCTAAGATATCTCTTAAAATATCTATAAGATAACTATTATCACTATTCTGTTACATAAACAGACTTAACTAAATACCACCAGTACTAATTATAGTACTGCCACTCTACCAGTACTAACTATAGTACTGCTAGACTTAACTTAGTACCGCCAGAACTAACTCATACTACGAGACTTAACTGTTATACTACCAGTATTAAGTCTTTTACAATATATTTTCCAACAATCCTCCCCTAACTTGATCTTCACTTGTGAACTTCAAGTTTCTTCAAGTGTCTTCAATTTGAGCTTCCTGAGGATGTTGTAAACAAAACTCTTCGAATTATTCTTGAGCTGCAATTCTTCAAATCATCTCTTTTTGATCTTTGCAGCAACTATTCTTCAAAACTTTTCAGCAACACTTAAACAGCTACATTGACTATATGTACATCAAATCATATAGTTTCAGACTATTCTCATCACTTCCAGGTGTGTTAACTCCTGTGAGAGGTGAATCATTGAAACTTTAAATGGATTTGATGTCTCTTTACCAGTTAGCCATTAACTCTGGAGTAGCCAGTCCTTTGGCCACCAGAAAGGTGCATGTCCATGGTCGACTGAAAACCATTTCAACTCTCAGTACGTGAAACATTGGTGAGTTGAATACCATATGGTTTTTGGCAAACCATTATAGCCATGAACGGATTTGATATGCCTTTACCTGTAGCCGTTTGCTCAGGGCTAGTCAATCCTTTGGCACCTAGAAAAGGTAAATTCCATGGTGGATTGATTACCATATCAACTCTTTGTACATGAAACTTGGTGAGTTGATGTACCATCCACTTTTTGGTAAAGTGTCAACCATCTAATATGGATTTGCAATTTGTCTTTACCATAAGCCATAATCTCATGGACTAGTTATGGTTTTTCCACAGCCTTTACCACAATCCATAAACTTGTGGGCTAGCCAACTCTTTACTAACCAGATATGGTGAGTTGATAACCATACAATTTTTGGCAAATTGTCAGCCATTAACGGATTTGAGAAGTCTTTACCAAGAGCCGTTTGCTCCTGGACTAGCCAGTCCTTATGTCTGTTAGACATGGTGGACTGATAACCATTTGTTGTGTTAGTGTATAGCACCTCCACCAAGTGTTGTTCTCCTCATCTCCATTCTAGATTGCTAACTCATCAATCTTCATTACTTTCTAATGCCAGCTTGCTTCTCCATCATTTTCAAAAGTTTGTAGCAATCCTTATCTGGTTTTCCTCCTTGAAGTTTCTTATCTAGCATAGCTTTGCATACCTCAGCAGCTTGAGCATCCACTATCAAATATACCTCTATCTACCATGTTTTTCAGTGGATGTTCCCGCACATGAAAAAGAGAAATTAGTTTCTCTTAGGGACCCAGTCCTTCACAGGCTTGAGTCTGTCTTGTGGACCTCTAGAAACATTTGAATCAGGGGTTGGTCCACTATTGATATTGGAGAGTGGTATTACTTTTCTCCAAACACAACCTGCTGAGGTCTTAACAGCAGTGCCCATTTTGCCCTTAACAGCATATTTATATGACTTGTATGCTGTATTCCTTGAAAAAGGTCTATTTACAGGTGAACTTTGTTTTGAAAAACATTTCGTTAGACTTTTAAGATTCACCTGTGAATGTTTAGGGCTTGTGTTGTTTGATACTGGTCTATTTACTCTAGCAGTATTAACATGTACACTACCAGAATTAACTTTTTGCTTGCCAGTAGTAAACCTAGAACTACCATACTTAATTTGAGTACCAGAATTAACACTCATGCTACCAGAATTAACATGTTGCTTTCCAGTATTAAATCTAGAAGCACCTGACTTAATTTGATTGACAGAATTAACATACACACTACCAGAACTAACTTTTCCATGACCAGTATTAACATTTATCCTACCAGTATTAACATGCATACTAAGGTTGGGTCTAATATTTACAGGTCTGGGAGTGAACTGATTTGCTTTATTCACTCTGTTAATGTTAGTCCAGGCTGGTGAGGCTTGCCTAGCATTAGTATGATTCACCCTTTGGCTCTTTAGAGCAGCTTCCCTTGCCATCTTCTTCTCATAATAGTCACAGTTCTTAATCAAGTGGCTAAGACTTCCACACACAAAACATGGTTTTCTTTCAAAAGAATATCCTGCACCTAAGTCCCTGTTTATTCTTTGATTCCAATTCTGTCTGTTATTTGAAGGAATAGGTGAGGAAGTCACTGGTGTCTTAATTGGTTGCCTAGGAGGTTTTACATGCTGTGCACAACTAGGGTCAACTGTCTGTGTGGGTGTAGGCACTTTTGGTTGAGTCTTTTGGGTGGAAACAGGGTCATCATTGACTGAATGGTCAGATACAGTTCCTGGCTCCCCATCACTGTCATTGGATTGACAGGTTGAGTAGTGAGTCGAACTAGCACCAGACACAGTTCCAAGCTCCCCATCACTGTCATTAGATGGACAGATGGAGAAACTAATGGAGCTAACATTAGACACTGTAGGACTAGGAGATTGAGGTTGAGGTCCATATTTACCATATACATACAGAGAATCATCTATGACCTCGCTGTCGCCCTAGGTATAGTCACCACTAAGAAGGAATAGGGGACCACCTTTATATTCACTTGGTTTAAATCTGATGTAGAGAGGGATGTCATAATAACCCTGGATCTGTTTCCTTAAGGACAAAAATACCTCTGTCCATCTCTTCCTCATAACTTAGGACCTCAGCATTTGATTGTATGCCATATCCTAAACCTATCTTAACAGTTGAGCTCATCCCACAATCAATAAGCTTCCAAAGATTTTTAGAAGATGCAAACCAAGAATCAACAATTTTTTGTAAAGCATCTTTGTCTTTGACAGCTTTCATTCCTATTCTTCTATATTTTTTAAGCTTTTCATCTTTTTCAAAAATTTGATTAGCTTGAAAATGCAATTTTTCATTTAAGGAAGTTTGCTGTTGATTGTTGGGAGGCTCTAAGCAGATTCTACATTCTTAAGACCTAGCTTATGGGCAGTTAAGGCAGCTTCCTGATCACCAAATTCAGATTGCAATTCATCATACTTAGCTTTAAGAGCATTAAATGATCTAAAACACACTAGAACAACATGGATACCTCATTATTCACAGTGAAAATCCATTAAGCATGATTGAGTTCCTCATCTGTAGTCCTGCTCAACCCATTATTTGACCTTCATCAATAGTCATCAAAGCTTCCTTTTCATTTCTTACTGGCTTGAAATCCTGACCTCTACCTGCTTCCTGTTTACTACCATCCTTTGTACTTTTAAACTTGCACTCCCTAGCTAAAAAGCCCAGTATTAATGGCATTTGGAAACCCTCAACTATTTCTCTTATCAAATGCCCACATGCCATTTTCCATCCACTCTTGGCCTTCTACCTGTCTTCTTGTAAACTCTTAATCTAATGCATCATAGCATTCTGCCAATTTATAACCATCTCCTTCCAAATCCAATCATCATTTGACTAGTCCTTCATGTATCAAATCCACATCATCAGCATTTGTGGCTAAAAAGAATGGATAACTTCATCATCAAGACCAGGGTAGCAGTTGGTTTTTGCCTTTGAGAGGAAGTAGTAATAAGTACATAGCTTCCTGAGTTGGTGCAGGTCTTGGCTTATGCTGCTATGAAGAGGCTTTAGTTGTGATAGAAATGCCACAATTATCAGATGTTTGGGAAGAAGATTGATGTCTTTTGATGTCTTGTTACAAAAACACACAAAAGGAGTTACCATCAGATTATTGTTATAAGACACTATTTGACAGTGTTCAATATTCACCTTTGTTCTCCATTGTCATGGCTAACTATCCACGCAGGAGGAAGGGACCTCAAAAAATTTTTGATTTGCATCTTCATCTGACACACCAGCACCAAGTGCATCCAACTGTGATATGTAGTTTTGAAAACTATCATAACCTTTCTCCAAGCTTTCCTTAGACGCGATTATAAATATGCCCTCAAACTATTGTTTTACAAACCAGCTTATTGCATTTTCTTTGAGTTTGCATTGCCACCTAACCTTATCTTGATGGCTGCCCAGATCTCTTTTGGCAACATACCATGCCATGAAAACGTCTGAGATGATCTTTTGGAACACCCCATTAGCAGTAGTGTCTAGCTTTCCTTTCTCATCAGCAAACCTGTTCTTCCTGTGTTGGTTGAGGAAGAACCCAGTAAACACCACCTTGCTTTTGTGACTCCTTCTTCGAGTTTCCATTCTGAATCACTTTCACACCTCATTATCTATAGATTCAAGATTAATGTTCCATCTCCATCCCCACGAATCATAATCAATCCTTTTGAAGGACAGGCCGTTTGATATTTGAAAGTGTAATTTGTGGTGGTTTAGCAGTGCGATTCCTCCTTTTGGATACTGGTGCAGATCCATTCAAAGATGCCATCATCATGAAGAGAAAGTTCCTCATCATCATGAAGAGAGAAATCATCGTTGGCAGACATGACTACTTGATTTGGTGGAATAAAAGGTTTTGATCTTTGTTCAAACTTGTGTAAAGTCCCTTTGGTGGCTCCTATACCACACTTTTGTAAGGTCCTTATTAACAGGATCCTCAATGAGCTTAAACGACTTATAGGTCCTTTGAAAATCACCAAAGATACTATGAGAGACAATAACCGTGAATACAAATATTGACGCGGAATATCAATATCTATACCAAGATGAACACAAGAACAAAATACTAAACTTGATATTACTATTACTATTTGATTGTGAATGCTCAATCAACTGATATGTTTACAATGCTATACTATGTTCCTTTTATAAGCTTAAGGAACCCTAAACGCGTTAAGAGATAAATGCTTATCCTCTGCCAAAATTAACGCCTAAATTGATACTAACCTAAAATTACAACCAGACTTATACTAATACAGCCACTCTACCAGTACTAACTATAATACTGCCAGACTTAATATTAGTACTGCCAGTATTAACTAATACTCCTAGACTTAACTGTTATACTACCAGTATTAAGTCTTTTACAATATATTTCCCAACAATCTAGTCAACCATATTGAATACCATAATTAAGTATTCAATATGTTTCTAACTATTGAATACCAGAATTGGGATTGTTAGCTTGTGCTTCTAGAGCTGTGGCAACATTGTCAGCAACTAGTTTCTTGATGGCATCATGAGTCATGGCTGATGCTTCAAATGTTGATTTCCTTTTGGGAGACATCTATCAACATAAGATAACACGGAATAAGAATGATATCACGAGTCATTGTCAAAATTTTCATACATAGTGGGTATTGAAATTATTTGACATATTATATGGATTCTTATAAGTTCTAATGAAGTAATACATCCTTTGGTATTACATTACAGGATATAACAAAAAAATTTTGGAATTTAAGATTTTTAAAGATAACTTCAAACAAAGCATGTGACTTATTAGAATCCTTCGGGGACTAGTTACCTTCTAGTGTTCCGTGGTATGATTCAAATAAGTTATCCTAACTCTGCAAAGATAGACTCATTGAAGGGATAATCTGATGGTGGTGTAGTTGACCCAATTAACGATGAAGACGGAGATAACGAGAAATGACATATATGATATTGAAATGATAAGGTAAAATGGAATTACAATTTACTTTCTTTATTTATAGATAACTTATCTTACATATCTTATATATCCCAAAGTCTAACAGGTGTTGATACTTATACTACGTGTCCTTAGATAAAAAGCGATAAAGATAAGGTTTCGATCTAGTAGTCTTGGAGTTTACGAAGTGTGTTCCATAAGATTCTTCATATATAGTTGATGGCGATCTTGGATATCCTCAAGGGTCATTTCTAAATCAGAAATCCTAAAGCGAACAAATTAAACAAAAGAAATCTTGTCTCTCTGTCCCATACGCTTCTTCTGTAGTTCAAGATCAAAAACTCTGGTATGATTATCCAACATTAACCAGTCTTCTTTTATTTTCTCAGATATAGTGAAAAGAGAGTTCTTTCTAAGTAATATTAAAATATGCTTCGATTTGTTTCTCATGATGCTTCATTAGAGTTTCCTTGATAGAACGATTATTCCTAAATTCATTATCTAAGGTGGGGTAAGTAGTATATGTAGGGAAAAGATGGCGGTACAAGGATACATACGGTCTTTTTGCTTTCAAGATGAATTAGATAACGTAGTTGAGGAAAAAGATGGGGGATGGATTTACTTCTTAGATGGTAATAATTTCTTAGGAAAGTGGGTGGTGGGGTGTGTCAAAGAAATATCGGGATCAAAACAGTAGTAATGTGGTAATACCAGAAGATGGAGTTAAAATAACTGGTAGAGTAATAGGATCTTGTGGTGGAATAGGTGATGCTTGCACATTTTTTCAAATACAGATTATTATAGAAAAGTGAGAATGTTTGTGGGATCATACCATCCCCTAGAAACTCCGAAGAGTTAAAAGAAGTGCTTCCTGATGTAGCTGATGAAGCCGAAGTATAGTTATGAATATTCATAGTAGAAAAAGCATTTTCCATATTTGAATTAGAATGAAGTGATAGTAGAATGAGTGGACAAGACATGACTGTAATAATCTGTGGAAACACAAAAGTTATTTATATAAATATATAAATAGTTATTGTAATATCTAAACCATGGAAATTCTTAACATACATTCTGGAAACTGCAGTGCACGGGAACTTTGATGGCTAAAAAGAAAAGTAGTTTTAAGTTACGTTTTAACCTTGTATTCTCTATAACTATGGCGTTGATAACCATCTGTAACACCCCCATATTTACAATATAGCACGCAGAAGCTAATTTGGGGTATAACTTTCATAGAACACCAGACACAATCATAGAAAATCGACTCAAATAGAAACGTTGTTAAAGATACGTTAATCATTTCAATTTAAAATCAAGTTTATACAAAGGCTGGTCCCAAAATCTATAAACATAAAATGAGAATGATAAACAAGTTTTAAGCCATCTCCAAGTCCATGCCACTCCAAGCCATAAAGTTGCTAATTACCCTGAGATAAAACATCTAAAAAGTCACACAAAGGTGAGTAAATACATAGTTGAATTTAAATAATTTTGAATGCAAATTTGATATTGGGTTATGTTGTTATACACCCGTTATTTGTAAAACAATATTATTGCCATTAGCTCATGAATCCGAAGCCTTGGGACATATTTGATACGTTATAGCCCCAATGGTGCCTTGCAAAACCAACCCGCAGATATATTCTAATGGTGTGCAATTGTTACCTGGTATATAACAGGGTACACCAACGGGAGTCCAACCCAAATAGAACTATTCGACAACATTCGCAAGCTCACAATCCGTAGAGTAAATAACGCTTCATGATATTAAGGGACTTAAAGGCAAATTAGTTTACTTTAGGCAATAATAAATCAGGACAGCATACAGAAATAATTGCATTCATGGTTTAAGCATGTATCCGCCTCGCGGGTTTATAAAATATTTGAAATATTGAAATGCGAGGCTATGAAATCACCTTAACAGTATAGGGAAATCTAAGTGATAGCAAAGGTATATGAAATGAAAAGTAACTCTTCGTCACACGTAACCTGGGGTAATATGTTCAAGTCTTAGTTTGATTTGAATTTTACATTAAAATGAATATTCATCTTTGATTGAATTATTATGGAGTATTGTTTCACCGTTCGGGCCATCATAATTCAGAGGTCATTCAGTAAAACGTTGAGAGCTAGCACTTTAAACTTTAAATCGTAAACCTCAACAACATCAGTCAGAACGTAATAACCAAGGTATGAACAAAACCCTTAATAGAAGCTCCCTATATTGTGATACGCTTATAATTGGTTTTAAGCGTTTTGCTGAATAACTAAATGATAAGCACATCAAGCGTTAAACATGTTTTTATACTTTTTCAAAATGTTACATTTTAGACCCTTAAGAATGAAAAATGGCAAAATATACCCTTGGGGTTTGCAGTTTTACGAGTTTGGTCCTTCTAGTTTAAAAGATGTACAAAGTAAACCTTACACTTTGTAAAGTGACATAATAGACCCCTATAGTTATAACTTTGATAAAATGACATTTTGAGTCCCTTTAGTTATAAGTTTTAGAAAGTTACGATATATACCCCTTGCATGGATAATATTTACAAAACAAGTCTGAATGGCCATGCAAGCTTATTTTAACATTTCAAATGATATTTCCAGGTTATATCTTATTAGAATAAGCTAAAATATGAAGGTTAGATAAGATTATTAGAAACGGGTCAAATTAGGGTTTCAAGACGGGTCAAATTAGGGTTTCAAAATGAAAACGCGCGGATTTTAAGCTCATATTCTTTCAAAACTTAATAAAGTACTTATTATAATGTTAGATAAGATTATTAGAATAGATTATAACAATAGTTTACAAGTTTAGCTTATAGATTAAGTAAAACATGAAATTAGGGTTTCGGGTGTACGGTTGTGGATCAAAAAGGAAAATGAGTATGAATTGAGTTATAAAACTTTAACAAGAGTATATTTAGGATCATATGAACATTATAAGAGAGTAGGAGTAGGTATGAAGATCATAGAACCTGGGTTTGAGCTTATAGCTTGAAAACGGGGTTGAAATCAGGACTTTTAGCTTCATACGCCTAGAATAATGACTCCCGGGCTTCTTTTCTTGGTTTCTTTTTCTTCACTTCTATTCTTGAGACTTCTTAGGACCTCTTCGGATCTTCTTAGAGCAAATTATTTCTGCTATTAACGGTTATAGAGGAGGAAGTGGGGGATGAGTTCAAATGAAGAGTTTATGCCCCTATTTATAGTCGAATTGAGATTGGAGGCCAAGGGATACTTTGTGACCAGGTTAGGACATGTATTAAGGCTATAGGATGATGTGTAGAAGCTATGTGATGAGTTGTATAAGCTAGAAACTTGCTTAAGGGTGTTATCTTGGTCTTGTGATGTCGCGGCTAAGAAAGAGAGACAAAGGGGTGATGTGGCCAATTTTTGTACCAAGAATGAAGTAGATATTTAGGAGAGGTGCTTGTAAGCAGATTAGGAGAGTATGGTGCTTGTCATTGAGGTGCTTGATTGCAAGAAAACTTTCAAAATGGGTCAAATTGCAAAGGTTTTGGGTTACGGGTACATTAGGGCTCGTTTAGGGTTTTTGAGCTTGGATTTCAAGTACATTGATTATATAAGTGTGGATTAATGTTTTTAAGGTTTGTATTAAGGATTAATAATAAGATTTGATAGGTGGTTCGGGTTTAAAATGGGTAAAAATGAGTAAACGGTTCAAAGTTCCAATTAGGGTTTCTTGAATTTGATTTGCATATAGTTGATGTAAAATGATGAAATGATGATAGAATATGATTGATAATGTTGTAATATAAGTTATTACAACTTATTTGAGTGTTGGTTTGGGTTTACTATCGATAAAAATCAAGAAATGGGTCAGGGTTTAGAAACTAGCTCGGTTTTAGGGTTTTGGGATTTGAATTAGGGCTTTGAGTGTAAAAAGATGTATGAAAGCTTATGAGTATATTAATTAGGGTTTAAACATTGTATATTTAGTGTATTAGCTTGCACAAAAGTGGTGGTGAAGAAACTAGAATGAAAACGGAGGTAAAACGGCTTTTTTGGAGATCATGCTTAATGACTTGTACATTGAGCTTTTAAAGACTTGTACTTTGACTTGGAGGGAGTTTATATTTCAAATGAGATGTTATATTACTTGTACATATGCTTTAGTAGCTTGTACATTCACTTTAGATATTAACCTTTCATGAAATTAGGGTTTAGAGGTATACGATAACGATTTAAAGCCCGTTTTTATATAATGTTGCAAATGGTACATTATATGAGTAATGTACTTTGTAATAATCATATTATGATATTTACTTGACATATTATGATGTTTGCTTGACATATATGAAGATAGGATTGCCATAGGTAGGTTGCGTGAGCTCGTTAACTTTAGATATGCAAGTTACATTGCATATTGAGATATTGGTAATGCAAGTAATGTAATAAAGCGAAAAAAATTCCCTGAAAAAGGTGGTTCATATATAATAGATAAATAGTACATTGCATCTAACTTAATAGATGGATATTTACATTGATGAAAATTACGGGTTGTTATATTTGTGCTAATGTAATCGTGGCTTTCTGCAAAATCTGGAAAATTAAACATTCTGGAAATTTAACAAAAATAAATTTGATAATTTTTTTAAAATGTGGTTTTTCCTTTGCTGCAGGCTTGACACCGTCAAGAATTAATCCTGACGCCGTTAGGATCACCTAACAGGATTATCGTTTTCGTTTTCTAGAAAAATTTCTGCAAAACATCCTATAGTTATTCCTTGGAAAAATTACTACATAAACCACAAAAACTGTTAGTACAAATATATGATGCAAACAAACAAAAAATAAAATGTGAATTAATCTAAATTATTTATTTTACATGTTTGAAGTGGTTCTTATTAACCGAATAATTTCTCCCTACACTTATTTTATGCAAAATATCTTTATATGTAATTAAGACAGGGTTAAAAACAAAACAAAGCATGATCACATAGCATTCAAACATATAAGAACAAATAGTAAAAGTTAAAGTACATGACACTCCTAAAATGCATAAAATTAAAATGATTAGGTTGCCTCCCAATAAGCGCTTTTTTTATTAACGAGTCTTGTTGCAAGACTCAAAGTCATACTCCTTACGTGACTCCGCCATTCGTAGTACCACTACCAACTCCAAATGGTATTTCAAGATCTATTCTTTTAGTATCCCTTCTATACAATGGACCAAGCTTTTCAATACCTTTGTAGAATCCACTTTCTAAATTACATGCTCTTTCACATCCTCTTCTTACATCATCATCACTAAGTATTACCCTAGATGACAACAAAAAACTTGTACTTTACTAGTCAAGTCATTCATTTCTGAGTCCTTATAGGGCATTTAAAAAGTGACTTCCCTAATTCTATCAATGAATGTAATCAATCCTTTTTCACTATTTAGTATTAACTTAGTGGTTTCCATAAAAGGTCTACCAAAAACTACTTGTAATAAGCTAGGATCAATATTGGCCTTAACATTCTCCAAAATAGTGAAATCCATTACATAACTCATATTTCCAACAAACACATGCATATCCATTATAGTTCGAACAAAATTGAACCCTCTATGTTCATATCCTTGACTCCTAATGGTATTATAGTAGGCTAAAGACATAACATTCATGTGTAAATCTAAATTGATGTATGCGTTTTCAATGAACTTACACCCTATCATGCCTGAGATTTTGAGGTTATTTGGATTTCCTTTTTCAATTTAAAAGTCGAAATTTAATGAACAACTTATCATTTTCTCTATTAGTGATTCATAGAACGATTCATTATGTACGTTGACTAAATCAAGGAGTTGCTCGTATTGCGTCCATTCCTCTTCTTCTCTTATATTAGTTTCCTACTCGCATGCTTTATCTTCTATCTCGCTACTTTTTTCGTCATTTTCAATGTCATTAGACTCTTTCTTTTCTTCTATCTTAGAAGTCTCAGGTTTATCCTCTTTTGTTTTCTCAATTATGGTGATTATGTTACAAAATGAACACGTTTTGGAAAAGGGGAGTTCCTATTTTCTACTCTTAAGGATGATTGTGCTTGGTGTTTCTGGGAAAAGATTTTGATGGACTCTTAATAAGTCCCGTGTTTAGAAGTGCCTCACTGTCTTGGTGATCATGTGAGACAACATTAGGTGAACCTTAGAATTTTGGCAATGTCAAGAGTGGGTGAACTATCTAATTTTTCTGAAATGACCTTTCACAATGCGTCTATTTTGTTGATTACTTCATCTTGTTGTTTCTTAAGTTTGGTCCCAAGTCTAGACATCTGACTTTCCTGATAAGAGTCAAAATCATACAAATGGCGAGTTGGAAGTATAAGTAGAGAAATAGAATTGAAATAGTTTGAGTTTGTGCCCAATTAAAGTTTGGTTTGTCGTTCCATGAGTTAGTGGATTCATTAAAATTTCTTGGCCTAAAGTTTTTAGTAAACTGCCTACCTCCAACTTCATTGTTACGCGATGACGCATAATCAACAAAAGTTTGCTCAGGATTTTCCATGCAATATTAAGTGTCGTAGGGACCACCATAATTTTTTCATGAAGAATCAATTTTGTTTACTTGAGCGGATGGTTTGGGAGCAATGTGAGCTTCCATCAAGCGTTGGACTTGATTTTCAAGATCAACGAGACGAGGTCGGATGTACTCGGGACATCTTGAGGCAAGGATATTGCCTTAACCAATTTTACGAAGTCTCTTGGGTCAATCCAAATTTTGTTGTCATAGAGGGTGATATCCTTAATGATTTCCCAAGATTCTTCGACACTCTTATCATGAAGCTTGCCACCAGCAGCATGGTCAATTTTATTCTTAAGAGGGTAAGAGACATGATCATAGAAAATTTAGATTTGGAGCTAAAGATCGATGCCATGATGAGGGGCTTTTTAGAGTAAGTCTTTGAAACGAGTCCATGCTTTGGAAAGAGAGTCACCATGATGTTGTTTTAATATCAAGATGCCATTTCTAGATTTAGTAGTTCTTCATGGTGGGAAAAACTGAGCAAGGAAACGGGTAGTGAGATCCTCCTACGTGGAGATGGATCTCGCGGGTAAACCTTTAAGCTAATTGCTAGCTTGATTGCGAAGAGAGAATTGCAATAAATGCAGACACATTCTCTTTGTATCGGCACCATTAAGGGTTAAGAGAATTGGTTTGATAAAATCCTTAAGGTGTTGGTTTAGGTCTTCGAATCATAGTCTGTAGAATGCACATCCGTTTTGCAACAATAGGATGGTGTCGGATCGTAGAGATGCCACATTGTCTCCTTCGAAGAGCTCAATTGTGTTTTGATAGCCTTAGTGGCTGGGCCGACAATAATCTCCTAAGGTACGTGGTTGGTTTTCATCTCTCATGATGGTTAACGAAAAGAAAGGTTACAAAACAAAGGGAACGAAGAATAGATAGACTAAAAGGAAGATAACCTAAAAAGAAAAAGAAAAATCTCACTTGAGGAATCTAGTAAGTAGACCTAAGCTAGATAGAATCTGAAACATAGACTATGTAGGTCCTTATTAACAGGATCTGAATGAGCCTTAAACGACTTATAGTCCTTTGAATAAATCCAAAGATACTATGAGAGACAATGACTGTGAATATAAATATTGACGCGGAATATCAATATCTATACCAAGACGAACACAAGAACAAATACTAAAATTGCTATTACTATTACTATTTGATTGTGAA
>BQNB010038855.1:0-17787 GCA_026074375.1 Tanacetum coccineum | reverse complement strand
GGAGATGATGTTGTTTGTACAGGTTGAGTTGGAGGTGTTGTAGCTGTTGGTTGTACACTTGATGGTTGAGGAGGTGGTTGTGCAGAGTGAGTTACAGTGGGAGGTGGTTGTGTTATTTGTACATGAGATGATGAGGTAGCTGGTACAGACAGTGAAGAATGTGATGGATTAAGAATCTCCATTGGGGTGTAAAGTGACTTTTCCAAAATGTAAAAGTTCTGTCATTTACATACCCAATATTTTGCAATCCTGCAAAAATCTCTTCATTTTGCAACATATGAATCCCTGAAGCATCTGCTAATTGGAGTTGCCTCCTAACAGACTCTTCAGTGATTGTATATTCAATGGTATCTATTGTTGCATCAAGTTGTTGAGTCCCATCTGCAAGTGTTCTAGCAGTTGCAGTCTGCCAAAACTGCTTGACAAGAGAATCGTAGATAGGTGGATTGTGAGTGAGAGCATACCTCAATTTTGACCTTCTGAGGAAATCCACTATCTCTGTGTAACCAGCACTCTCAGTTGGTTTGAGTAAGAAACCCACTTGATTGTGCTTATCGCAATACTTGAGTTGCGACATTGAAAAGATTTGGTGAAAATATTTGAATCTTTGAAAATTAGTACTGGTGATGGGACGTTTGACAGATTAGGTCTGGTAGTGAGAGTAATTTTAGCGATTGCTTTTGAGAAAAAGATAATAGGGTAAATAGTGATAAGGATGAAAGAGAAATTACTTTATCCCTATATAAGTACTCTATCAGCGATTTAGGCGGCTAAAATATCTTCAACGGTTATGTTTGAATAAAATAAACAGCAAGTTGACCACAACATCCAATTGGCAAGTGACAACTGGCATTTTCTTTTCCATGTCCAAGTTGATCTTGCATCACCCTTTTCGACTCCAAGTAGTACCTGCAAAGTTAGTCTAAACAAGAAAGACAATTCTAATTTAACTTATACTAAACAGAATTAACCTAGGATAACTACCAGTCTTAATACTCAACTACCAGTATTAAGTGGTTACCAGTTTTAACTTTTACACTAGCAGACTTAATACAAAGCTACCAGTATTAAATTACTATATTACCAGAACTAATCCTAAATTATACTACCAGAATTAATTTTAACTTAGAGCTACCAGGATTAAATCTAACTTTTACAGAACTACCAGGATTAAATCTAACTTATACAGAACTAAATAATACATACATTACTAAATTTACACTTTTTCCTCCCCTTAAATGTAGCTTATGGGTTGATCATACCAATGCTAACCACCAAGTAATGAAACCGTGGTCCATCAAATGGTTTGGTCAACAAGTCAGCTACATTTAAGTCTGTGTGAATTTTCTCCACACTTATAAGCTTCTTCTCATAACAATCTCTGATGAAGTGGTGACGAATCTCAATGTGTTTGGTCTTAGAATGATAGACAGGGTTCTTCACAATGCAAATTGTGCTTTCATTATCAATGTGGATTTTGGTATTCATGAAGTTGAAACCATAGTCCAACAATTGATTTTGAACCCACAACACTTGTCCACAGCAATTTGCAGCAGCTACATATTCAGCTTCAGTTGTTGAAGTGGCTACAATAGTCTGTTTCTTGCATTGCCAGGAGATAAGTCTTTGACCAAGAAATTGACAACCACCTGTTGTGGATTTCCTGTCAAGATTGGAACCACCATAGTCACTATCAGAGAATGCTTCCAAATCAAGGGGTGAATCCCTAGGATACCATAATCCCAAGTTTGGTTTGCCCTTGAGGTACTTGAAGATCCTCTTGACAGCATTGAGATGAGAAGTCTTTGGAGTTACCTGAAAACGTGAACAAACACATACTGCATACATAATATCAGGTCTAGAAGCAGTTAAGTACATGAGGGAACCTATCATAGATCTGTACAAGTGTACATCTACATCAAAAGCTTCCTCATCCTTTGTCAAAGGCAACTTGGTCTCCATGGGAGTGATGGCAGCTTTGACATGCACAAGATCAAATTTCTTGAGTATCTCAGCTACATACTTGTCTTGAGAGATGAAGATGCCTTCCTTGTTCTGCTTGACTTGTAGACCTAAAAAGAATGTAAGTTCACCCATGGAACTCATTTGAAATCTGCTTTGCATCAAAGCTTCAAACTCATCACACCAAGACTTGTTTGTATGAATTCGACTTTGCATCAAATCTTCAAACTCATCACACACAACGACTTGTCTTTGTAGACCCAAAAATGAAAATCAATCAACATACACTTGCAACCAACACGATATCCTTTGTTTCTTCTAAGAATAAAGTCTTGTCATAAATGGAGTGCCCCTCTTGTATCTATCCTCTCTAGGAATGGTTGACAATAGTAGCACAACCAAAGCTCTAGGGGCTTGGTGCAAATCCATAACAACAGCTTACCACCTTATAAACGCTTTGTATGATGATCAAGATCAACAAACCAGCGAGGGTGTGATACATAGAACCTCTTCATCAATAGTGCCATACAGAAAGCACTTTTAACATCATTTATAGCACTTATGCAAACCCACCCATAAATGAGTGGCCAAAGGCCAAAACATCCTGATAGCTTACAATCACGCCTACAAGTGCAGAAAACTCATCTAGTCAATCCCTTCATCTTGTCTCTAA
Organism: Tanacetum coccineum; assembly: GCA_026074375.1. Lineage (NCBI taxonomy): Eukaryota > Viridiplantae > Streptophyta > Magnoliopsida > Asterales > Asteraceae > Tanacetum > Tanacetum coccineum. The sequence continues at coordinate 15,152 of BQNB010038855.1, read as the reverse complement.
CCATTGAGCTCAACCAGCCTTGCCTATTGTTTCTGACTCTCTCTACTCCCTCTCATCCTTTTGAGTTCCTGTATACCCATCTTAGTACTATCACCTTAAGCACCATTGGTAAATCAACAAACCACATACTTTGTTGAAGCTTGAACCTGCAACATTCTCTTCTTGCATAGCTTCAACCCAGCTTCCATCTTCAAGGCCTTTCATGAGACTTTCCTTGTTCAAATTGAGATAAAAAGCAAGCACAAAGACAATGTTACTGTTGATCTTTATGACTTGCTTTCTTTTGGTGTGCTTCTGACTCAGTAACTTCTAGAGCATCGAGCCTCAGTGATTTTCTTGAGAGTAGCTTCTAGTCGGCCTGTAACAGTGTCTGTATTGGGAGACTCCAAATGATTAGACTTGAGTGATGACATCTGTGAATCCTTAGAGTGGGATATGTAGGAAACATCTACCTCATCTGATAATTGTTGAAATCACGAAATAATCCCAGCATCATCATAAGAAGCCGTTTCCAAAAATACCATCGCGAACTTGATTTATCATAAATCCTTAATTTCACATGCATTTATCATGCATCATCACTGCATCAAGAAGACTCTCTTTCTTCATGATACAGGCAACTAGGAGAATAATCTTCAGTATCTTGCCTAGTATTAACCACCTCAAAATCTGGTAATAAGTTAAAATCTTACCAGTATTTAACATAGATTAGTACTGTAAGGTCTACTCGTCTGTAGTACTAACGGTCACATGAAGTGCTGTCTCACAAGCACAAGAGCGCAATCCACAATTCCTTTATCTCAGAAACGCTCTAATGTCATCAGCAGCTTGGTATATTGGTGTAGAAGATGGCTGACCTCGGGAATGATTCTTCTTTGTAGCAATCATTTTCACGAAAGAGATAGTAGATAGAAACACCATTAGGGTCTGCACTCCTCCTCAGTTTGGTACATCAATATGGAATGACCTTCCTTGAACCTGGCAGGGTTAGCTTGATTTTGGCAAAGAACAGGTATATAGTTCATAGAGTCATGTAAGATAGTCTAAGTCAAACATCCACCTATGCGCCTACTTCTCCCATGTACATTGGGTTTTTCCTCAAGAAAGTTGACATGAAGGCTTACTTTAACCTCTTGGTGACTAATTTAATAAACCCTAACGGCATTTACTATTTACAGAGTCACCACAAGAAAACCCTCATCAGATTTTCATCAAACTTTCCTAGTGTGCCTAAGAGTATTGAGAATTTGTAACGCAAGGCACCCAAATGGGTCCCTTATGTAGCTAAGGACTTGGTTTGATGGCCAATCAGACAACAGCATCATAAGGAGTTTTGTTTTTAGAGGCTGGTCACTCTTACCCTACCCTGTGCAGGTATACGCAAGCTGTATTAACTAGCTTCCTAAATTCTGCGCCCGTGAAAAGTGTAGGAGATGAGAGTCTAGCTAGCTCGTCGTAGCAGACCTCTAATACAGTCCAATTCATTCCTGGGTATCAGCACACCCCATTTTTGCTGAGAGAGTCATGCGCATTACTAAACCACTGTTGTTATACCCCTTTTATCCCACAGAACTCAAGCATACACCCAGTTTTTAATTCTGTCACCTTTTTCTATCTAAAATGATTTTTACATTTTGAATAATTTGGTTTTATACTCGTCTTATAAAAGTCTTAAGGATGCCACTATGTCTCAATCTTTTTGGCTACGCAAAGAAAACCCAAACAAAACCTTGAACCAGTCGCTACAGTTATCACAAAGACAGTAACTATCATTGGTTTGATACCCTCACAGAAAGTTGGTCCAAATAAAATCTCCATATGCACAGAATGTAATAGGGGTGGTGTCTCATATCTATCAATCTTACAGCAAGCTTTTTCCGTTAAAAAGTGCTTACAGTAAGGCCCTTGTGTTCGCTTTTCCCAGTCTGACAAGCAACACAAGTGTGGTCATTTTTGAAACTCTTGGAAAGGTAACCCTCTTAACTGATTTACCACATACAAAGTTTATTTAAGTTTTTCTTGAATTGAGGTGACCTGACCTCCTGGCCATCAATTTAGCTCTTATATAGATAGAGAGCTTATGCTAATAACCAAGTGTATCCTTTTGAAGAATCAACTTTTTTCATCATCAAAAGTATAAATGTTGTGTTTGCCTAGCAGAGAACTTTCAAGAAGAACCTGCTTTTTCATCAGGCACTATGAAGTCAGAGGACACTTGAAGGAGTATAGCCCACAAAACAACTCTTCATTTCAGAAAACAAAGTACATTTTAAGCTTTCTTATCACATATATGAAAACTGGAGAATAAGTTAAAATGTCCAAGTTCTTTCACAAAGCCACATCAATCAAAAACAAGATCTTTCCTAATACTCTAATTGTAGTAACCTTTCCACTAATACGAGTCCTTTACATCCTCCAAAAGTAACAGATCCCACTTTGTTACATATAATCTCATAATCTTCAAGATGGGCCCTGTTACCAGTCATGTGCCCAGAACATCCACTATCAAAACCCTCTAAGCTCCATATAGCTCAGTGATGATCCCTGCGACAACTAACAAAAAGAGAGTTAGTTTCTCTATAGGGACCATAACGCCTTCACAAGGCTTGGCTCTGCCTTGTGGACCTTGAGAAACATGAACATATGAAATCAGATGAGTGGACCACTATTGGTATTAGGAGTGAGTCGTGTCTGTTTTTCTCCAAACACCAACTGCTGAGTTCTTAACAGCTAGTAACCCATTTTTGCCCTTATACAGCATATATATTTGAACTTGTTATGCTGTATTCCCTTGAAAAGGGTCTTTATTTACAGTGACACTTTGTTGAAAAACATATCTTTGGACTTTAAGATTCACCTGGAAGTCTGGTATTTGATAATACTGGTCTACATTTACCTCTAAGCAGTATTAACAAGATCTGTTTGCCACGTAATTAAGCGACCTAGAACCAACAGACTTATTTTTAGTGCCAGAATAACCTAACATTCTACAAAATTCGACATGTGTGCTTGCCATTATTCAAATCTAGAAAAGCACCAAACTTAAATTAGTGCCAACAGAACTAATAAGAACATACAACATTTCACATGACCAGTATTAGCATTTACACCAACCAGATTTTAATAGTGTTGCTAGCCGGTACTAAGGTTGGGTCTAATTTACTTAGTTTGATAGGTCTGGTTCAGATGCGAATCTGATTTGCTTTATTCACCCTGTTTAGTGTAGACGGTCCCAGGCCTGGGTGGCTTGCCTAACATCAGCATGAACCAACCCTTTTCTTTAAGAGCTGCTCTCCCTTGCCATCTCATTTCTCATAATAGTCACAATCCTTAATCTCAAGTGACTAAGACTTCCCACACCAATAACATGGTTTTCGAGAAAGTAATATCCTGGCACCTAATTCCTTTCCATTCTTCTGCGCTTCCAATTCTACTATTATTTGAAGGAGTACTTAGATGGATGAAGTCACTTTGCGTCCTAGTTGGTTGCCTAGGACAACTTTTACATTCTGTCTGGCATCAACTAGCGCGGTCAACTCGTCTGTGCTGGGCCCAAGGAACTTGTGGTTATGACGTCTTTTGGGCGTAACGAATGGTAACTTGGCATAAAACAACAAAAAAAAAAAAAAAAAAAAAAATACAATAAACTCAATAATTACGGATCTAAGGTGCGTTGGACATAGGATGAGGTCAATCATTGAGCTGAATGGTCAGTCAACAGTCTCCTAGCTCCCCATCACTGTCATTGGATTGAACAGAGTTGAGTAATGAGTGGAACTTGCATCAGGACCCAAAAAAAAAAGAGGACACCAGCTCCCCACCACTGTCAATAGATGGATCAGATGTGAGAATACAACTCAATGGAGCTATCATTAGATCAGCAGTATAAGGACTAGACAGATTGGAGTTTGTTGGAGAGTCCAATGTAACCATATCACATACAAAAGAAACACCATCTATGTCCTCCTGTGCTAGGGTTATAATCACCACTAAAGAAGGAGGGGTGATGAGCATTACTATTTGTATTCTAACACCTGATTTATGAATACTGCAGTAAAGGAGGGATATCATACATATCGTTCATCTGTCTTCCTAAGAACAAAATACCTCGACGTCATTCTCCTTCCTCAATAATCCTAGGACCACAGCATTTGACTTATATGCTATGTCCTTAAACTAACGCTAAACAGTGATCGTCATCACCACTATCAATAAGCTTCCCAACACAGATTGTTTAGAGGATGCAAACCAAAGAATCAACAATTTTTTGTAACAGCATCTTTAGTCTTTGTACAGCTTTCATATCCTTTTCCTTCCTAATACTTTTTCAGTTTTCATCATTTTTCACAAAAAATCTTTGATTTAGCTACTTAAAATTTAAATTTTTCAATTAAAGGAAGATTGTTGTTTTGGAGGCTTTAAGTTAAGATTCTCTAGACCTCTTAAACATCCACTTTATGGGCTAACTAAAGGGCAAGCTTCTTGGTCACCAAATTTCAGATTGTAATTCATCACACTTATAGACTTGAAGTGCATTATAATTGAAATCTAACACAATTTAGGAGCACATTTGATACCATCATTGTTCACAGTGAAAGCCATTAAACAGCATGATTGAGTCCTCTCAACTGTATTCTGAGCTCTACCCAATTGAATCTGACCTTCATCATATCGTCATCAAAGCTTCCTTATACAATTTTGCACTTGCTTGAACATGTTGACCTTATCCTGCTTCCCTGCCTGTTACCTAGACATATCTATTGAACCTTCATAAACTATTGCAACTCACTAAGGAAACAACCTGGCAAAATGCCAAGTATTGTGGCATTAAGAACATTCATCTTTCTCTGCTTATCCAATGCAACATGCACATTTTGTCCTCCACTAATTTAGCCTTACTTGCCTGTCTTCTTGTAGCAGCTCTCTCTTAATCTTTATGTCGTCATTTAGAGCAATCTGCCAATTCTTTCTTAATCCATCACATTCCAAATCCTAGAATCATCAACATATTGAATCTAGTCTCCCAAACATGTATCAATATCCACATCATCACTGCAAATGAGGTTGTGGCTAGAAAATGAATGGCAAAAAACTTCATTAAGCCAAAGAGCAGGAGTAGCAAGTTCAGGGCGTTCGCTTGTGAGAAGAGGAATAGTATAAGAGAACCTATAACTTCCCTGAGTTGATGACTTATGGCTTAATGCTCTGCTAGAAGAGGAGCCATTGGCTTTGATAGAAAAGCCCACATTATCACATATTAAAGGGAAAAGAAAGATGTGTCTTTTCTGGATGCTTGTTCAAAGAACACTCAGATTATTTCATATATAATCAACCTATTGAACAAATCATGTTTCAATATAACTTCTTCGTTTCTACATTGTCATGGCTCTAGCCCTGTCCCAATGCAGGATGGAAAGGGATCTCAAAATCCTTATTATTTGCATCCTTCATACTGACACATATATATGAATAGTTCCAGCACCAAGGGCAACCAACTGTATAGGAGTGTTTTTGACAAACCTATCATAGTCCTTCATTCTCCAACCTCCATTAGAACGTATGACAGTCTGTCAAATGCCCTCACACTGTAAGTTTCAAAACAGGCTTTTATTGCACATTTATCTTTGCGAGTTTGCATGTGCCGTCGCGCAACCAAACCATGTCCTTGCTGGCTTTCCAAGATCTCTCTTTGTGGCATCACCCATTGCATGAAACCTTCTAGAATGATCTTCATGGAACAGCCATAAACAATAGTGTTTCTAAGTCTTTCTCTTTCTTTCTCATTCTCAAGCACAACTGTTACATTCCTGTTGTGGTTGAAGGAAGAACCCTGATAATACACCAGTCCTTACCTTTGTTGACTCTCTATATCTTGAGTTCCCAATCTGAATTACTTCCAGAAGCTCATATATCTATATATCACACGACATATGTTCCTCTCTCTCCATCGCCACGAATATAATCAACTTTTTGAAGGACGGGCAGATATTGAAGTTTGAAGTGTATTTGTGGTGATACAAATTGTGGGAGTATTAAGTCAGGTGAAGGCATCCACCTTTGATTGGATAGCTGAGGTGCATCCAATCCAAAGATTCATCATCATGAAGGAAAGTTCCTCCTCATCATGAAGAAGAAAAAATTATCGTTTTGAAGACATGACTTTATTTGATTTGGACGGAATAAAAGGTTTTGATCTATGTTTCAATATCATGTGTGTAAAGTCCCTTTGTGTCGCACTTATTACCACATGTAGGTCCAATATGCACCAGGACTCTTCAATGAGCCTTAAACGACTTATAGTCCTCTGAATAAATCCAAAGATACTATGAGAGACAATAACCGTGAATACAAAATATTGACTATCCGGAAATCTCAATATCAATACCAATATGAACACAAGAACAAATATCAAAACTTGCTATTACGAGATTACTATTTGATTGTAAATTCCTCAAATCAACTTCAATGTTTACATATAACTTTTCAATGTTCCTTTTATAAAGAGCTTAATCTGGAAGTAGAACCCTAACCGTAATGAGATAATTGCACTTATATCTTCCTAGACATATACGCAAAGTAATATAACTTATTACACTGTAATAACAACATCTTAACTGCTGGGTCTTCCAAAACATTATTAATTACTTTAACTACTTATGAGTCACACTTAAGTTTAATGCATGGCAAGACTTAAACTTTCGCTCTCATCCCGACTTACCTTCTAAACTAATCAGTACTGAACTATTCAGCTATCGAATACTACTTATAAACTACACCAGACTTAAACTTTACATTACTAACAGTACGTTAAGTCTGTTTACAAAAATTACCTAACATTTCACCATTGCGATTTAGTGTCAAGGTACTGTAGAGACAACCGCGACATGCCACTGAGAATTATCTTCCTGTGTCCAGAGCAGTCGGTGCATTGACGCATCATTTATGCTGCAACCAGACTGCCATTATATAGTTATTCATTTGGCGCTATTCTGCGTACAGGATTGCTTAACAAGGAGTAGACATGAAAGAATGAATACGTTATGAAATTATGAAGTGTGAATGATTTTTTTGAATGTCTAAACGATCGCGATAACAATGGTGATTGAAGTTGTGGTTGTGAAAAGCAATTCACGTTCACCAGGATTTTAACACACGTCTACAATGATAAAAACCGATAAAGTAAATTAACGGGATTCTACGAATATCAATAGACGCACCTTAAAGGAAGATTTTGATTCGGACATCAGCGACGAAAAAGTTTCCAAAAAAAAAAAAACTGAAAAATGTCAATAAATTCATAAAAACTAGATGTGGTCAGGCATTCGAAACAATCCATTACCAGCAATGAAAGGGCGTGGTTTTACAAGCGTGTTCCTTCTCGTTTTATACTCTCGAATTTGACGTAGGTCACGGGCCTAAAAACGTGACCTTACGAGATCAAAAGAATATTATGGCTGTTTTACTGTGAAACACTTTTCGTCACATAAGTTTATTTCTAAAAAAAATCGTTCGTGCATTTATGCTTTTTCAATATAAGATACGAAAGTAATCGGAGAAAAAAGGCAATTATTTCAAAGCTCAGGCACTGCGATTCTTTCCAGCACATAAAATAGATAATGTAATAAATGAAAAACAAAGATGGGAGGTCAAGAATTACATAAAACAAAACTTCAGCAAAGAAAAAGTGAGCATCATGAGTTGTGCAAGTGGGTCAAACACTCAGAAAAAAATCACAACAGCAACTCCAATCAAAACATACGCTCACGTGTCTATTCTATGAAAAATATGCTCGAATGTTCTGTCGCAGTTCCAATCGCATAATCGGAATTCCGCTCGCTCTCGGACTTCGCATCGTAATAATGCATCGTTCCGCATTCAGTATATCACGGATTTCCACTCGTTGAATCGGTCTCCGCATCGTATCGTTACCTCTCGACTCGTTCGATAACCTATGAGATTTATTTTTCGTCTCGTATCCGGATACACTTGTATTTTACTTGCACTCTTCGAGTCCAAAACATTTTTGTACACTACGTTAGGGGGTACCAAGACGTTTTTTTGCCACTCGTTCGCGAGGGTTGCTGCCAATGAGGCCAGCTTTTTCTCCAACGTTTTGTCACTGCGTTCGGATAGTATTACAAAACAGTTTGTCCACTCGTTCGGTATAAAAACATTGTTCTTCACAAAAACCAAGAGCGTTAAACCCCTTGAACGTTTTTGCCCAACTGATGCGGACCAAAGAAAAACAACCTTTTGGACCCCAAATCTAACCAACAACCACGCTCCTTCTCCTTTCTCTTGAAATGATACCGAAATCATAACAAAGAAACACTATGCCAAATGATAAAAACACTCCAAACTTTCTCGCGAATCCATAGGTCTTACAACAACAAAAAAATAACAATATACGAAATCCCCCCGAGGACTACGATAACCAAATTGTAAGGATTCCGATTAATACTTCACTTTCACAAACAACGAATCGAAACAAGAAAGACAATAAAGTACGAGATGTGATGGTTTACGACAGAAGAAGAGAAGAAGAGAGAAGAGATGATCAGAAAAAGATAAAATGATATACATGAAAAACCTAATCATTTTCTAAAGAGCAAATTCTATATATATTATATGAGAATATTTTATCTAGAAAAAGAAAATATCTATAATAGAGCGCAATAAGATCACTGTAACCCCTTAACTCCTTTTAAGTGAGGACGCCATGAGATTTATTTAACTACGGACCACATACTGGGCTCGGTCTTTTGTATTGGGATTAAACCACAAAAACATTACACAATATTAGATTAGCTATAGGCCCGATTCCCGATAATATTCTAGTATACAACTTAACTAAATTCTCTCAGACAGACACTAAAACTCCATCTTTCGAATAGTGAACCACTAGCTTTCTTGTTCGATCTCAAATAAAATTGAAGGCTCAACATATGTCTTGGACGTTGTCTATCCTATTTCTGTTATTGTGATAACTCTCATATCTTTATCTCACGCATTACTAACTGGTTCTAGCTTACCAACCAAGGCAGGGGACGTTTTCTCAAACCTTTGTTAACCCATATATCATGAATATGATAAAGATAAGATACATTTAGCATAACGATTTCACCTACACCACCGACCAAGTTACTACCTTGAGAAGGTTATCTAAGTTGGTCAGAAACCACAGAAAAAATACAACTCAGTCCCGAAGACAACCTAATGTAGTTAGATGCTTGTTAGAGTGTACATTCTAAAATTTTCCGTTATAGTCCTGTAATGTATATATCAAACAATGTGTACTTTCTACTTTGTTAGAACTTGTAACCAAATAAGACATCCATACACAATGACTAAAATTCTTATTTTGTGTTGTCTTATAAATGTTGACAGAATGGCTCCTAAGAGGACACCAACATCTGCAACACCAACCGATGTCACCAAAAAGGCTGTCCAATGTGAAAGTGGAAACAAGTTGCTGATAGTGTTTACCGAACAGCAATAAAACTAGCAGCTCTTGCTCTCTACACAAGCTCTGGACCAGATTATTTATCCAAATACCGAGCACAATTAACCTAAAGAGGAACCCGGACCGAAGTAGAAGCACTCCATGTACAAGAAAAATGATAGCTACAAAGAGTTTGTTGAGCTGCTGCCAACCTTTAATTTCAAAGGGATTAATTCGGAAGTGCGCTTGTTGGCCTCATACCGCTGGTTGAAAACAAACTGACATCAGTACTTTCTCCGTATCTATTAAAACATGTACCACTCGTACTGCTAAGAAGTCGAAATTTGCTACTTGGACACTTCTATCAGACGACCAAGGAAAGCTTAATCCTGGTGAGGAAATTCATTTGGTCCCAACCTAATATGGATATAGAGGAAAGCTTACAAGATCACCTAGGTCGCGTCATTTAAGCAAGCTCTAATATAAGAAGGTATTTGGTCCCCTAAACTAGAACTAAAGAAAATGTGAAGATGAATTTTACAATCACTACTTGATACAAAACGGAAATGATCTCAAGTCCTGTACATTAGAAAGATTCCAGAGAATTCAGCAGTTTTATTCCAACTCTATAGGTGCCAAATTCGGAGAAACCTTATGCAGTCTTGCATCTCGGGATTACCCAGGATTATTGAAGGGCAATGTCTTCACCGCTTCTTGTGCAAACGCCATCAACACATTGGAGGAAGCTATTACCATAAATGCTGTTATCACCCGTTAATAGCATCAGTCAACAATAGGCACATTAATGTGCAAGAAACCAATGATTCACACGAAAGGTTGATGATTAGAAATAGCACCTCACCAATAACAGACATCTAAACAAAAATAAACATAACAAAATAACAACCGCAACAATGGTCACCAACAAAAACATAAAGAAGGAAAGAAAACCGTTAGGTGCTTATGCTGTCACCCTACTACGGTGAAATAGTAGGTTAATAATCAGAAAGCCTCCCTATTATTATAGGAAATTGCTACCCTGGCATCTCAACATAGGACCTTCCGACTAACTGTCAAAGTTGTGTTCCCTTGCAGCAGCGAGGAGTTCATCGAACCAGGATCTGTAGAAAGGGCCAGCCACTGGAAGCAACCTACAACCAGTATCCATAACTTGTCATGCCTGCGGAGAGAAAGGACACTACAAAAGTCAGTACTCAAGAGCAAACATACACAATGCCCACGGAAGAGTATACTTGCTGAGGGACAAAAATCTCCACAATATCCCGAACGTAGTCAACTGGCTATGTTCCTCTAAACACACATAAACAACATCTAGCAAGAAGTATTCATTTGATTCAGGAGCCGATAAAGAGTTTCGTATCCTTCTCTTGCATTCTTAGGCTTAATAATCTCTCTCCCCATTTACACTAGATACGTCATACAAGATTGAGGAAAGTGACGATTACTATTAAAACACTTATGAACTACTATTACTTACTACTCTAAACTTACTCCTACCTTCTACTTGGGACTACAACTATCACACTTTTACTCCATAAACATAACAGCCAACCACCAAAAAACTACAACATTAAAACCTCTTACACAACCAAACACACCTTACCGAAATACAAATGGCCAGATCGGGCAAACCTAGTAGAGACTACCCTAATACCGTTATCCATGGTTGCAATACCTTGAACATTGAAATGGCCGATGGAAACCTAGTAGGCACTAATACTGTTATCCAGGGTTGCACTCTGATTTTGCTAAACCAACCTTTTGAAATTGATCTCATGCCGATTAAAGTCAGTTGTTTCGACGTCATCATTGGTATGGATTGGTTATCCATGTATCATGCTAGAATTATTTGTGATGAGAAAGTCGTCCACATCCCCATCGACGGTGAAACTTTGATCATCCGAGGTGATCAAAGTAAAACCCGACTAAGCCTCATATCCTGTATTAAAACCAAAAGATATATATCCAGGGGATATCAAGTTTTCATAGCCTAAGTAATGGAGAAGAAGTCAGACGAAAAACGACTAGAAGATATACCAGTAGTCAGAGAATTTCTAGAAGTTTTTCTTGAAGATCTACCCGGCCTTCCTCTAATTCGCCAAGTAGAATTCCAAATTGATTTAATTCCAGGAGCGACACTAGTAGCCCGAGTACCTTACAAATTAGCTCCTTCAGAAATGCAGGAACTATCTTACCAACTACAAGAGTTAGCAGACCGAGGTTTTATTCGACCAAGTACTTCGACTTGGGGAGCTCCTGTCTTATTTGTTAAAAAGAAAGATGGATCTTTCAGAATGTGTATCGATTATCGGGAGCTGAATAAACTCACCGTAAAGAATCATTACTTATTACCCAGGATCGATGATTTATTTGACCAACTTTATGGTTTGAGTATTTACTCGAAAATTGACTTAAGATCAGGCTATCACCAACAAAGAGTCCGGGATGAAGATATTCCCAAGACTGCTTTCAGAACGCGGTACGGACACTATGAATTCCAAGTGATGCCATTTGGTTTAACTAACGCACCTGCTGTATTCATGGACCTCATGAACCGTGTGTGTAAATCATATGTGGATAAATTTGTGATAGTGTTCATTGATGATATTCTTATCTACTCCCGTAACAAAGAAGAACATGAAGATCACCTGAGAATAATCCTAGAATTACTCAAAAAGGAGAAATTGTATGCCAAGTTTTCCAAATGTGATTTCTGGATTAGTATCGTGCAATTTCTCGGACACGTGATTGACAGTCACGGAATTCACGTTGGCCCAGCCAAGATTGAAGCAGTTAAGAATTGGGCATCTTCTACTACACCTACAGAAATACGCCAATTCTTAGGACTCGCTGGCTACTATCAGAGATTTATCAAAGATTTTTCGAAGATTGCAAAGTCTTTGACTGAATTAACCCAGAAAAACAAGTATATCTGGGGAGAAAACCAAGAGTCATCTTTCCATTTGGTAAAACAAAAATTGTGTGAAGCTCCAATCTTAGCATTACCAGAAGGAAACAATGACTTTGTCATGTACTGTGATGCATCACATCAAGGTCTAGGAGCGATGTTAATACAAAGAGAAAAAGTTATTGCATATGCATCTTGACAACTCAAGCCTCATGAAGAGAACTATACCACACATGACCTTGAATTGGGAGCACTAGTATTCACTCTTAAAGATTTGGAGACACTATCTGTATGGCACAAAGTGTAATGTGTTCATTGATCATAAAAGTCTTCAGTATATCCTTGATAAAAAAGAGTTGAACATAAGACAACGCCGTTGGTTAGAATTGCTCGCAGATTACGATTATGAGATTCGCTACCATCTTGGAAAGGCAAATGTTATAGTAGATGCCTTAAGCCGGAAGGAACGAATCAAACCACTCCGAGTTAGAGCATTAGTCATGACCCTTCACCCAAAATTACCATCATAAATCCTCGAAGCCCAAACTAAGGAGATCAAAGAAGAGAACATCAAAGCTGAAAACTTACGAGGAATGGACAAAGCATTTAAAGTACGTCCTGATGGAACCCGATGTATCAAGAATTGAAGTTGGTTACCACTCTTTGGTAATTTGAGGGACTTGATCATGCATGAGTCCTGTAAATCAAAGTATTCCATCCACCCAGGTTATGACAAGATGTGTCAGGATCTAAAGAAACTCTATTGGTGGCCTAACATGAAGGCAATCATCATTGAATATGTCGGTAAGTGTTTGACATGCTCTAGAGTTAAAGTAGAATGTCAAAAGACATCCGGCTTACAACCAGAGATTCCAACATGGAAATGGGAAAGAATAACGATGGACTTTGTTACAAAACTACCCAAAACATCAAGCGAACATGACACAATTTGGGTCATTATAGACCGCCTTACCAAATCAGCACATTTCATCCCTACCAGAGAGATAGATAGTATGGAAACCCTTATAAGGTTGTATATAAAGGAGATAGTTTCACGGCATGGAGTGTCGATATCCATCATCTCGGATCATGATAGTCATTTCACATCCAGATTCTGGCAATCAATGCAGAGTGCCTAGGGTACTCAATTAGACATGAGTACGGCATATCATCCCTAGACCAATGGACAAAGTGAAATAACTATCCAAACACCCAAAGACATGCTTCGAGTCCGTGTTATAGATTTTGGAAAAGGATGGGAGATACACTTACCATTGATAGAATTTTCCTACAATAACAGTTACCATGCCAGTATTAAAGCAACACCATTTGAGGCACTTTATGGTCGAAAGTGCAGATCACTTGTCTGCTGGGCCAAAGTTAGAGATATCCAACTTACGGGACCAGAGATAATCCATGAAACCACTAAAAAGATAGTACAAATTTGACAATGCTTGCAAGCTGTAAGAGACCGACAAAGGAATTACGCCAATGAAAGGCGAAAGCCTTTGGAATTCCAAGTTGGAGATTGTGTTATGTTAAAAGTGTCACCTCGGAAAGGTGTCATCTAATTCGGAAAGCAAGGAAAGCTTAACCCCCGGTACATTGGACCATTTAAGATCCTTAAAAGGGTCGGCCCATTGGCATATACACTTGAGCTTCCTGAAGAACTCAGTAATGTCTATAATACCTTCTACGTTTCTAATCCAAATAAATGCCTATTTGACGAATCTCTCGTCATTCCAATGAAAGAGCTTCGGCTCGATGAAAAACTCAACTTTGTGGAAGAACCAGTGAAGATTATGGATCAAGAAGTCAAGCAATTGAGACAAAGTCATATCCCTATAGTCAAAGTAAGATGGAACTCTAAAAGAGGACCAGAATTTACGTGGGAACACGAAGATCAAATTTGTGCCAAGTATCCACGTCTATTTCCAAATATCACTCCAACAACCAACTAAATCTTAGGACAAGATTTATTTTAAGGTTGGGAGACTATAACAACCATAATTTTCCTCTATGTAATTATCTATCTATTATATTAAATACAATTTTCCTCAGTGTAATTTCCATCTATTAAATTAGATGCAACCATTTTCATGGAAAGATTTTTGCTTTATTCCATCCATAATGTAACGTAACCTACATTTTTAAAGTAAACGAGCTCACGCAACCACCAATACCAATTCCATCAATGTTTATGTCAAGTAAACATTCTAATATGTCAAGTAATATGTTCTAAAATACATATGTTATCTATTTAACGTACTTTCCATAACGTTATATCAAAACGGATTTTAAACGTTAACCTTTATAACAAAACCCTAACTATATGTAATGTTTACATACAAAACAAATATACAAGCTTTCAAGGTATGTGTACAAGTGATTAATGCACAAAATTTGAATTAAATCTTCCCTCCAAAACCAATGTACAACACTTTAAAGCCTGAAGTACAAGTCGACAATGCAAGAATTCAAATAAGCCTATTTTCCCTCCATTTTTCTAAGGCATTTCGTACAACCTTTCTAGCACAACTTACAAGCCTCCAATGCAAAACATTTAAACTAGTTTCCTTCCATTTCATACACCATAGCGTGTCCTAACCCTAACCCTAAAACCTGAAACCCTAATGACCCTGATAATACCCTAAACTAGTTCGAACCTAGTTCTAACCTAGCTAACACCCTTCTCCATGATTTACCACCATGCCTACCACCTTACTAAGCACCAACATCGCCTCCTTGTAACCTACTTATCAACTTGCACCCCAAGTTAAA